>JANVCK010084329.1:0-12061 GCA_026546655.1 Epizoanthus illoricatus | reverse complement strand
CCCCCCCCCCCCCCCCCCCCCCCCCCCCCCCCCCCCCCCCCCCCCCCCCCCCCCCCCCCCCCCCTAACTCGAAAGAAAAAAATTGCACGACACAAAATTATAAAGACAAAGAGAGGAAAAACTGCTGAGAAGGTTTACTGATCTAAACACCGAATTTTTGCCATATAAAAGGCAACGTATAGATAAATGACAGATATATCTAATAATATGATAATATAATAATATAATATAATTGTTTATTGTAAACTATTACGTGACAGTTTGTTTGCATTTTACGAACTCAAGAAAAAGACGAACAAACTGCATTTTTCTGCCTTTAGGAAAGAGAAAACCTTATTTCTGTATATGCTTAGATCTTGGATCTTTACTTCCTTTTTAGTTTCCGAAAACTAATACTAACATAGTTTTCGAAGTAAATATGTAAAGGATGCTTTGATTTTGGTCTTTTCAAATCTTTGATATGCTGTTGCACTGTGGGATTAAAGTGGGGAAACAAAATGTAAAACAAGCTACATTTCAGGCCGGTTCGGAAAATTTCAGTTATTGCTGCTTTTCATTGTTCGTATGATAATAAGAATTAAATCTAACGATGAATTGATTTATTTGAACCTTTACCATCGAAATAAATCGGAACTTTGTTTTATTACATTGAAGAAACCTACGACATAATAGTGAAATAATGCAATTAAAATTTTAAAAATGCAGCTATAAATATAAAAAATCCTAATGTATTACATTTCAATAAATATATACCAAAGATAAACGTGACAAAGTATATCTTTGGTGAATTAAACTAAGAACGAATCATTTACACTAATTGCAGTCAGATAGAACTTTATCGAATTGGTGAACATACTGAGTTTGAACCAATCTAGAAAATATACTGATCTGCACAACTACGACACACTTTTCTAACCTTTATTCAAATCACTTCAAATCATTTATTTACTTCAGTATAATTTTTGTTCAAATGATACAGTTCTGCATGTCGGAAACTCAGGCAGATATTAGAAAATCATTTATTTATGCTTCAATGTCTTTTTTTGTTTAAAAACAAATACATATGTAAATTATCGTCCTGAATATATGCTTTACAAGCATTTAGAACTTTGAACATAAACTCATGAAATTTTGTTATGTTCACTGTATGTAGTTTAATCTTAAGACTCTTATTTGAAAGTTTGATCAATTGACACCCTGTGGAGTGGGGGGGGGGGATGATTTACTTACAGTAATTTTATTTTCTTTCAAAGCTCTACTACAAATTATCTTTTTGCAATTCCTTTTCTTTTTCGTTATTGCTCTGAGTCGTCCAAATTATGTTTTGTCTGTTTTGTTTTTTTTTGCAATGTTTGTTTTGAATTCTTCCACTCCTACCCCACGATATCAAATGATCGGTACCTAAATACACTGATCTCTATATATACACGAGGCAACCCGTACTATTGCAATAATTATATTTCAGTTCTCAATATTCAATTTACTTCCAAGGTCTCCACAGAGTGGAATCAGCTATAGTAGTATTGTTTGCGGATAAAAAGCAGCTGATGTCTTGTAACGGTTTTCTTTCCAATTTTGTTTGGGGATCAGCAGATTTTGCCCCCAAACTTTCTCTATATAAGGGGACAAGAAGACTGGCTTGTGGCATGGTTTTTGCTGCATGGGGGGCGCTTGGATGGGCAAACTTGGGAATGTTTATTTGTAGAGCTGTTAACATGGCTGCATTGTCCTTCTTTTTACCAGCAATCAAGGGTGCATTTGGCGAATTGTTGAATTGAGTTGAAGCCCTGAAGACGGTGGTTTCACTGTTTTCTTCAGTAGATTTGCTACAAGGGTTTGAAGCTTTGAAGACGATGTTTTCACTTCTTCCTTCTGTGGATTTGGTGGAAGGATTTGAAACTGTTAAGACGTTGTTTTCACTATTTTCTTTGTTTTCAAGTTTCTTTTCACTTGAAGAAACCTGTTTGATAGGGCTACCCGCCTGCCGACCTGTTGGGATAATAATAATAATAATAAAGTTTAATATTAGAAATAAGAATAGAATTAGGAACAGAAATGGAAACAGGAAACTCGATGAATATATAGTATATATCATTATATGAGGCTTAGCTTATTTAATACCATATTTTTGTTGATATCACTGAGTATGGATACTCGCTAATTACAGTGGAAGTTGAGAGTAGAAATGGCAAGCGTTTCTGAAACATTACTGATTTTTTAGTTGCGTATCGAATTTACAATATGGAAGTATTTCTGTAGAACACAAATAGTTCTGTTTCGATATCTGTGGATATGTGGAAAAGTGAAGTATACCATTCAGGTCATGCAGGACTATGGATCTCCAACATAATATAAATTTTTAAGTGTTGTATTATAAACATGCAGGGATGGATGATAATATGTCCATAACATCTGTTCCTAAACTATTAAATAATTGAGAAGCAAGTTAAAGTCTCCTTTCAATTAGTCTATAGTATAGTTCTACCAAATTGTCATGTAGTGTCAATGGCTCAATTAGTAGTTACCTTGACTTGACTGTCGACGCTGTTTAGCTTCCTTGCCGCCACGAAGCCGCCTCAAATGTTTCACAGTAAACTCAAGAATATCTGCCTGGTCCAATCTGAACTACAAACAGAAATTAAAATATTTGTCAGCATTCATCCAAGACATAGGTCCCAAATACTGCAAAAAATATACAACTTGACTGAAATGTTTGTATTTAGTTCCAAGCTGAAGTCTAGTCAGGGGTTGGTTACGGTTTCTGGGCCATTGACAGACACTGTAGTGTGGAAACTGGATTGCGCAATTCGGGCTGTCTGGCAGGACACGGGTGCAAATTAAATTCTTGTATCTTCTATGATAGCTAAGGGTCGTAGAATATATTTTTCAAAATACATTTCCTGGAAACTGACAAGGTTAATACCGGGCCAACCTTTCTCCCATCGGGCATATATTTAGTTTTTATTAATCTGACGGCGTATTAACAGGCTGGTCAGTGAAGATGGGATGAGTCCTGATCATGAATCACGCGCCACTTTTCCGCCAAGTCATAAACCTCGTATCTCATCAAAGACAGTTAAAAGCAAAAATCATGTTTCACCACCAAAATTGTATTTGTTTTCACGAATCGTGCCTCAACTTTTGGTCTATTTAGTCACCACCCTGTCTCAACAGTTTGGGTTTATGCCAGATTTTAACTCGTGCCATCCGAGTTAGACAAAATCATTAAGCCGATCACTAAACATTTGCTAATTGAACATCCAAAATGTTTCCCTCCATACCCGGGCTTCATACATACAAGGTGGTTGCAAACATTATTGTTTATAGTAATGTCTACTTCTCTATTTACCGCTAGATATCTGTGAGTCGCTAGTGGATACAGACTCAACTTCACTTACTATTGAACTTGACTCGCCAAGGATCAACATCTTTAGTTCTTCTAAACTTTTACTGATTCGTGCTCGGCGAATTCTTTCTTTCATAACCTTGAACGTCTGAAATTAAGAAATACAATTTCATAAAACAACTCCATAAAATATTATCGAGGTATCCATTAATTTCCTCTTTGATTTGTGTAAGCTACTTTTTGGGCGGGAAAATTCAATAAAGCCTTGAATTCATAAATAGCAGCCATAAATCGGTGCCTGCGTCGAGTTCTGCTGAAATTAGAGCGCATTTTATAAATATTAAACTTGAATTACCTTTTGCTGTTCTAACAGAGGCGAATCGACTACGACCAGCGTCTTCTTGTCACAACGCGACTTCATGTTTTCAGAACAGATAATTTCAGACCTCTTTCAGGTGGTCGGAGAAGCTTCAATTCCTTCACAAGTACTTTACTAACTGAAAACACTTTGAGTACCGTGTTAATTTATAGTGCTAGAATCGAACTCCATTCATCCCAGAACAATATGCTTGCTATTGTGCTTCTATATTGTAGCCCCGCACTGAATTGAGACACCTGTCATCGCAAAATAATAAGCCTTGGACTAACCTTTTTTGCAAAGACAAGAGCAGAAATGTATATTAGAGATAGCGAAATATCTCTACGTAAAACAGAATCGGTAATTGAACTTAAATTTGACTGTCTTCTGGATTCGTAAAACTTATGTAACCGTGTTTTTTGTGAGCCATTACGGAACTCCATGTTTCGCCAAGGTTATATTGTTTAGATTGCAAAAACGTGTCAATTGAGCAGATTAAAGCCCCGCGTGGAATATTAAAATTCCCGCCAAAAGACGAATAGAATGAATTGTGGACAAGTATATTAGAACTTCATTGGCTGATAGGCCTGGAAACTTGAAAAATTATTTAAATGGATCGCAGAGGAACTTGACATTTCTATCTGCACTGCAGATTCGTACTTGTCAGCTGTAGAAAAACAAGCAACGTGCATAAGATCGATTGAAAGGAAAAACTTTTGAAAAGAGCGCCACTTTATAATAAAGAAGGCCACACCTGTGATATACTCTAATTAAATATTGGTAAAGGTTCTTTGTGGTGCACGTGTTCTCGGAAAACAAGAAACTTTTAACACCTTTTAAAACTCGCGGTGCTTCCAAATTCTATAATGACGTTCTGATATAATCACAAACAAAACAGTGCTTTCTCTTGATTATTGAAATTCTGTTTTCCAGTAAAAGCTGCCACGTTATTAAACGTAAGATTCCCTTGATTCGTTATGTTAGAGAGTGAAACACTTATTTTATTAACCTCTCTTTCTCTCCTATACAAAAAATCTTTCTCTTTCATATATGTAATCTCTCTCTCCCACATTGCGAGTAGATTTGAGTCACTGTTATTGATACAAGCAGTTTCAATTTCTATTGGTAGTTGTCTTTTGAGTAGAGATTTCTATTTTCCATTTTTTTTAAATCCATTGATTTGCGTCTGAAGAACTATACTACAAGAAACTGTATAAAGTATGGAGAGCAACCTTATATTGTATCTATTATTGAAACTATAATATGAAAATATGTCAAAGAAAGGGCGGCAAACGTATATTGAGATGTTGGTTAAACAATTATATGAGGGCTGAATGCAACACCTGACATCACGTAGGAAGAGGTGCACATGGAATTTAGATGTTCCCGCCAATTTCGAACAAAGACTATGCACGTTTGTTAAGGGGACCGGAGTGCGATGCGAACTAACTCGGAACTACGCAAAACTAGTATTTAATTAGACATCGCACCGAACTCAATTACATTTGGCGCGGCGTCTGGCATGGCCAAAGTACGGTAGCAATTTATACATCGCACATAATCGAGATTGATACATAAACTTGGATTTAGAAACCAAACCTAATTCTGGCACTGCACGTAATCGATACGTCAATGTCGACATCGAGCTTTACCCGTGAGCTTTCACCGCGCCTAATTAAAATAAGCGAATTTGGTGCCGTGAAAGCACTGTATGTCGAAATTAGGCCTAAGATGCATGTCGCCACTTCTCGAAACACGGACAAAAACACAAAGTGTAAAACTCTTTAAACTGAGTGAGATCTCGTAACTCCGCAACACATGGACAAAAAACACAAAGTGTGACAATTCAAATGTGATCTCTCGAGAAGTTATTAAACCCTTTGAGCCCTGAGAGTAGTTTTCACAATTAAACTGACAGAGTGAGATGTCGTAATTCCACAATGACGGGGACTGGATTGGGGCACGCAGGCCCCCACGTTATGAAGGACAAGTGCATGGATGAAGACGAAAGAACTGAAAAAACCCTTACTGGCTTTCCACATGAAGGACACCTGTGGGTTGTTAAGCTCAACATTTTGCATACAAGCTCTTCTGGTGTCTAAGAACAACGTATCAAATACCAGAAACATTTATTCAATACGCTTCAGAAATAAAGCCCCGTACTTTGGGAGAGGTAATATATTTTAATCAGCAGGAAAAACAACATTTTCGTAAATATCTCCGAGTGGCATTATAATAATTCGATAATATTTTGTCACGAGTTTTATTCAACGGTAATAGAAATAAACACTTACAGTTTTGACGTATCATTGCCGGTTAATGAAAAAATAATGTAAAAAGTAGCCTTGGGAGTTTTCCGCTTAGACTATACGAGTAGTCCCTATTTTGAGTTTCCTCTTGTGACGTCGAGCTGTACTAAAAGAAATGATTGCGGACGAGCAGGCGCGGGAAAATTGGAGAGAGGTTTGTCTTTCCATGCTTGGGGACGGACCATTTGATATCGTGAGAATGGAAGAATGATTTGCGAGCAAGTTTCTTTATCTCTCTTTGTCGTCATAATTCTGTGTCGTGCAATTTTTTTTTGGCTTTTCAGCTCGTGCAATTTTTTTTACAAATTCTTCCACACCCTCCCCCCAACACAATAAAATGGTCTGCCCTTACTTCTTCCCTTACCTCTCCCCAGTTTTCGCGCTCCTGTTCGTATACACAGTCAATGATCGTATGCAGCAATAATCATATGCAGCAACAAATTAAATCGAATTCGCTTTGACATTACTCACCGCATGGAACATTTAAAACATGTTTATTAGACACTGATAAAACATCTCAAGTAGGTCTTTTGCACTGTAAAATATCCAGTCGATTCCTCATTTGTAGAAGTTACAGAGAACTCGGGAATTCCCACTGTTCGTCTTGCGAAGTCCTTACATGTATATATTTTGGCCAACGGCAAAGCTGAGATCCGTGACGGTGACGGTGCACGACTGGGCTACTACATTTTAAAAATAATCATGACGTAGTTGATGCCCTCCTCCTTGATTTTAGCAAGGCGTTCGATAAGGTCTCACATCAAAAGTTAAGTATACAAACTTGACCACTATGGAATCTGCAGTGGCTGAGAGCCCTCTCATCAGACCATTCTCAGTTTATAGCAGTGGAAGGTTCCCATTCCTGCCACACACCTGTAACCTCGGGCGTCACTTAAGGCACGGTCTTAGGCCCTGTCTTGTTCCTGCTATTCATTAATGACATCGTGAACCAATGCGACTCAAAGATGAGGCTGTTTGCGGACGATGCGGTAATTTACCGCGAGATCTTTTATCCTGTTGACCACGATGCCCTTCAACAAGATCTTACCAACCTGGAGTCCTGGGAAAATTTATGGCAAATGAACTTTAATATTTCCAAATGTCACTTATTGGCTATCACCAACAAACGACGTAGTAGACCCCATGAATATACAATGAATTCACAACCCTTGACACCCGAGGCCTCCCACGACTATTTAGGTGTGCTGCGAAGGGTATTGTTTTCAAGCCATTTAGTCTGGGATAGGGTATGGATTTTAAGTGTTTAGTCTGGAGTTGGTCTGGACCAGATTCCTGTTCGGAATAGAGTATCATTTTCCGGGAAACTGAACAGTTGCAAAAAGGTATGAAATAATCAAGACTCAAAAACTTGGAGACCACTTTGCTTCAGTAACGTTGTAAGGGGCCGTCGTAAAATTGATTTGATCACGCTTAACGTCATTCTGACTTAAGGGCTTACCCCCCGTCTCTTAACTGTTTTTGTGTTTTATCTTACAGGGGGTGTACAGTAGTTATAAAGCAAGCCTTTGGCGAGTCCTCTAGCTAAATTGTGCAGATTTAGATTAGCGACAACAACATGAATAACATTGAATAATGTTCTAAATTTAACAGCTCAAATTATTCAATAGCATGCTAATAATCAGTTTTAGAGAGTTCGGTATTGGGTCTGGTAATGTGTTTTCGAACGTGGTGCATTGTCCGGTTTTGTTATGAATGAGCTGTGTGTGACTTGGAACAGTGACCACTGCATAGCACTATTATAAACACAGAATGCAGAATTTCAGTATTTGGATATTATTAAAGTTGTGTTGTTCTTTTGATTACATGTTATTTTTATCAACGTTTTTCCTTAACGTCAGCCGTCAACTGGCTGGACCCCCCCTCTTAACGTCAAAATGACCGTTAAGCGTGATCAAATCGATTTGACGACGTTCCCTAACGTATCAATGTAACATAATACTGGTGGAGTATACAAGCGATAGTTTTTAGAAAATAGCTGGTTTGGGATAGGTAGGTATTTTTGGCTTCTAGTCTGGAATGGGGTTACAAATTTCAGTTATGGTCTGGTAAAGGGTAGGAGTATCAAAGTCCGAGCGGCACACCCCCACCTAAACATTTATGGAGTACCCCTCCCTGAGAGGGGGGGGGGCAGGCCCCAAGCTACTCATTGTCCAGCGACCCCCAAATGTACTTCACCATCAAGCCATACACTGCCCACTATATGACTAAGTCGTGCAGGAATAAACTGCAATTATTTGTTCTAAGTTTAAATGCAGAGAAGCGAGAAGGGGTCCCTTCCCCCGCAATGACGGTAAATAAATGACATACTCCTGATGTTCTCCTTTGTTATAATAATAATAATAAAAAGACATATAACGCATAGTATAAAGCATATAAAGTATATTCAGGGAACATGTCACGTGACTTGGTCCCTGATTATATACGGTGAACAACACGCCAGTATGGAGTCGAGGCTACATTGGACACTGTGCAAGTCAACAAAGCGTAGCCTATTGTCTGTGCACGTACGTGTCTCCTGAATGAGTTGTTATTCTACGCACGTGCATGTGTTTATATTTGGAAGCTAGTGTGTTTACCGTTGACATTCCCACCGCTTGATTCTAAGTCACGTATTCTGAGGTTTAGAATATTTTAATTACTTCATTAAAATAATTAGCTCGCCATTGTTATGCCTCTATAGCTCGACGCATTACAAAAAATATTTTTTTTAGAACTCACAATCTACGAGAGTTAATACGTCTTCAAAAGCCAACCTGACCACATTTTGTATTCGTGCTGGAATGTTAATTATTCCATATGTAAAACTCTACAAGGCTGAGTATTTTTCAAGTGTGTACAATTTTCTGGTCTACGAATTCGCGAAAGCTGTGATTAACTATGCGTGGGGCATGACCAGAATGTTTATTATAATTATATAAATCCATCCTTTAATATCTTATTCTCAGGTGAATTGTAGAATGGTATTAGTTTATTATTTTATTAGACTACTATACTACGTGCTGCTTAGAAGACAAAGTCTTCACGATTGTCAAAAGTTGCCAAGGTTTCGCGCAACAAAACCATCACAGTACAACATGGCGTGTTAGGCAAATATTAGCACAATCTTCGTGCCGGCAGCATGTTGCAATAAGATTTTTAACTACCTTCAACTTCAAAAACCTGCAAGAGTTTTGCTAGAGTTTTTTCGTGTGTAATCAATCAGTCCTTATTGACACTTATTGCAACATCTTAATCCTCAGAAACCTGTTCTCTAAATCCGTGAAAACAAAGTTATGACAAAAAATCGAAGTTACTGGATTTTATAAACGAAATTAATCTTCTGCTGACTTAGCTTTTGGGAGGTTCCTGGGATTGGCGGTGAAGATAATGCCTCCAACTCTAACTATTCAATAATGCTACCACTACGAAACTTTGTGTGCTAATTAATTTTAATTAATTTTAATTTTAATTAATTAGCAAAGATAAAACCAATCTATTGGCAATTATTAACCTTAATTATAACATCACATAACGTCATAATCCGCCATCTTGGTAATTTAGGTCACCATCTTAGTTTTTTGTTGACGTCAGAAAAATGGTTCTACTTCTAAAAAGATATCAGGGGTTCTCCAAAATTGTAATTTGGATCAAGGCATAATGAAAAAGAAGAAAACAAATTCAGCCTTGCCACTCAAACTATGGTTGCCATGGAAGTAGGTTCATTGAACACACGACTGATGTACCAAATTGTTCCCCGATAAATTGTAGAAAAAGTCAGTAAATTTTGAAGTTGTGCCTTCAATACCTTCAACGGTTCTTTAGTTAGAGATATTTTTAAATGCCTCTTCATTTTTGCTCTGAGATGCCTATTATTCGGTTGCACCGGGCATCACAGAAAACACTTCGTTAACCAAAGCGAAGTCATTACTTAGTAACACGTTTTTAGCTTGTGTAGATTACAAAGTATTGAGATGGTTCAACTAGAATTGATATTTTTTATTTTTTTACCGTGAGGGTGGAAGATCAGTTGAGCTGAACTGAAGTTTCGAGTGTTTCGTCAGAGCAAAGGAAGGACTACCGCTCGAATGTCAACTCAAATCCTCCAAGTGTGCTTCCACGTTAAGTTAAATATAGCAATTTTTCCACCGGCATCAAGGAGAAAACGATAACCGTATAAACTTTTAGTTGATCAATCCCATAATTTGGCACACTCGCCTAGTACGTAGAAAATCTAGTTTTTTTAGAAACTTGCCTATCATAGATCGATTACAAAATACACAAGCTGATGAAAATTTTGGAGCAAGAATGTATTTTATTATACAGATATGGGGCAACAAACATGAAGCTGCTTTACCGAAATGTGTATGCAGTGACCATGTTGACCGGCCAGGATTAAGATGATTTTCACGCGCAGCTAATTATAAAGTAAGTGGTCCTATAGTAACCATGGTTACCATTTATATTAACTGTAAAATGTTAGCAAACCCTTGAGCCATTTTGAAATGTTATGAGGCGAAGGTTTGGGCATTCCAACGGTTACAACATAATTTGTCTATCAACTTATTCTTACGTCAATGACGGGAAATGAAATTGTATCAGTTATTATTAGTGTTTTCACCTATATTCAATATTTCGATCATAAGTAGGAACAACTACTCTTTTAGTTGCCTCAATGGTTGGAACGAATAATATGATCTCATGATCCCGAAACTGGTTTACTTGGAATACTGCAACGGACAATAAACGGTATTCACTTGGCTGGATTAACATACATCGCTCATTCTAGTCGCTAAAACACGCATTTTATCTATTCCAGATATTCTGTTTGGATTGTGAACTAATTCTGGAATGCAGTGGAACTCCGTTAATAGGACCACCAAAGGCCCATGCTGTACTTTAACGTCTGACGGGGTGGTCATATTGACGGGACTTTCAGATAAAAATTTTGACTGCGAGTTTTTAAATTAGGCCAAAAATAACGGGGCGGCTTTCAGTTCCACTGTAATCCCTAAAGAATACAAATATTCGTTGTCCAGTACAAGGAGTGCGCATGCGCCAACTAAGGGGCCAAATAAGGATTTTGCAAAAAATGACACAGTACAAAGGTTAGAAACGTTTCGTCATTACTTATTCGGTTTGTTACTGACGTCTGTCAAAAAACATTTACTAGCTTCGTAGACGTCGTAATGCATTACTTATAGTAAACTACTATTTGTTAATTTTAAAAGAACTGGCAAAAATTGAATATTTGTCTGGTAGCAACTGATAGTCACACTGAAAAACAACTCAATAACATAAACTCCATCCCGTCTCACTAGATATGACTACACTGTAAATACTGACTGGTTAAAACGATCAATTTAAACTGGTTCTCTCAGATTAACTCTAGGTACATTTGATTATTGGGTCAAATGTGAAATGACCAATTTTTAAGGTAAGAATAACGCTTGTTTTTGGTTAAGGTATATTTTCACCAAAATAAAATTGTCAAAACAATTAAACGGTCAAATCAACAATGACATGGTCGAAATAAAAAAAATAATCTGAGAGAATCAATTCAAATTGGTCATTTTAACCAGTTAGTATTTGTAGTGTACATAGGACTCGAGAACTGGAATTCCTTCACTGAACGTTCTGTAGAAACCGCTTCAAAACTAGATAACCGGTCGATTATTCAGTGCGAAGTGTTTTGAAGACTCTACCAACAAACAAAATTAGTAAGCAAACATAATTTTTTGTCTAGATTTCATAATTGAAAGCTAAAATGCAAACACAACCACTTTCGTTTGGCTCTTTTTTGAATTGAATAGGCTTTAAGATAATTTTTTTAAAACATTTGTTAGTTTTCACTTAGATAATAACTGTTCCGAGATTTTCTTAGAAAGCCACAATATTTATGGCCTCTTTGACGAGATTTTGTGAATAGCCGGCGCGACATCTTTGTCGACCTCGGCATGGATGGCCATATAACTACACTCTTTTTTTTTATAAGAATATTGTTTTTCGGACCGAGGCTGGATATTCTTATTTTTTGGCCGATTTTAGGCT
>JANVCK010084218.1:0-12075 GCA_026546655.1 Epizoanthus illoricatus | reverse complement strand
AATAGAGGTGGCCGTTTAGTATAAGTAACGTTTACCTTAACATACGTACCCAGAATAGGGAGCTTAAGCAACCACAATGGCAGAGAACAAAAGCTTTAACTACAAACTATATATAATAAACTGACCACCTGTTAACCGTCGTCCAGAAATACGACATGAAAAGCACACATCTGGGGTGTTCTAGACAACGAGAACGTGGAAATAGAAAATGTCCTACTATTAGTTTGGCTTCAAAACTCAGGTTTCTACTTGCTATAATTCGCCTTCCTTCACACAAGGAACAATAAAAACGAATGGATAAACAAAGGCAAAACGAAAACGAGAAAGTGGAATTTCAGCAGCCGTCGTCGTAGCCGTTGACGTCCTGGTTGCTTAAGCTCCATATTGCATTTGGGACGGGGCTGAATAGGCGGCCGCCTAGTAAAGGTTTGACTGTACATTGATTATTACTATTGTCATTTGAACGAGTCACGAGACGCTGGCAAATTTTTAAACTCGTAAAACACCAAATAATTTTACACAGTAATACTTGAGTATATTTGATTGTGTTCTTACATAATGTCATCAGCTTCATGGAGTGTCATGCTGTAATAAAGGACGATCAGAAAACGCATGGAATGATAGAATACTCTGTAACGGCAATGTAGCTGATAAAGAAAAATTAAAAGATAGCGAATTTAATCAAAGGAATCATATTTAGTCAAAAAGAATTGTGGATTGACGGATTTGGCTGTCAAACTGAAGCAGACATTCACGTTATACGTCTCCTAGGTAATACTGACCCTCCCCCCGATTATAAGCCTCCCCCTGGTTATAAAGCCACCACTCTTATAACGTTCTGTATCGCAATACCACCTCCATAACAGGCTTGATTTCCAGCCGGCTCTCAGGTCCGGTCTCCTTTCCTAGATCCTTCCCAGTTCCTCTCCGGGAGGATCCTACTAGTACCGCACTCGGAGAAACGGCTGGAAATCGAGCCTACCTCCATAACACCTTACGCTTTTTTTATTTTGCTGTTGAGATGGTTTTCAAGCAGTTATATCGCGCTCGGTAGATTACTCTGTTGACTGTTCTCTGTAAATTAGCGTTGTCTAAAGGTTGTTTTCCATATTCGATGCAGTACGTCGAACACAATCGCAAACAATACGTTAACATTACCGAAACATAGAACAGGTTTTTCTTTTGGTTTTTATCGGGAATTTTGTTTAATATCCCACCTTATGGCCATATAAATGTGGTCAACTTTGACTGGCTGGTAAAATATTGGTCAAATACCCAACCCTCGTGCTGACAGGAGTAAGCAAATGCCCCAGATCTCTTTGTCTTTATAATTTTGTGTCGTGCAAATCTTTTTTTGGCTTTTTGGCTTGTGCAATTTTTTTTCTTTTTATAAATTCTTCCTCTCCTCCCCCCTCCCCAACAAAATAAAATGGTCCGTCCCTAATATTAATAACGACAAATAAAGATGTTCTTGTGGAAAGTAATTCAAAAGTGAGTTCAAAATATTTACTGCTTTTGACAAACGATATATGATTGTATCTTCCAATTATTTTGACGACAGCAGCATTTTGCAAACAAAACCACACAACTGCTAATAGATCTGTGAACATTTTCTACACGAACTTTCAATGGTGAGATATGTACTATTTTTGATAAATTTATTTAGAAATTCATCACAAACATTTCTAATTTTACACTCCAATTCGAAAGAAATGTATGATTACTTAAGCTGGAAGTTACTAATAATATGATTTAGGCGTCGAGATTTCATCAGCGTGAAATAACTGCATGCCCTTTTCTACAGGAGTATGTCACGGCTATTTTAAGCATTTTTGCGATCTATGCAAATCTCGACAAATCGAAGGAAATTTAAAAATAACAGGTTACTGTGGTAGAAAAACACAAAAGAGATGATAATAAGCCATAAAGGAACGTGGATGATTAAAATTGGGGAAGATTAAAACGGATCACAAACTCCCAATTTAATTTCTGACCAGGCTACCCATTCGCTGTCAAAATTGTGTTTCTTCTATTTAAAAACTTGTTGTTTTCACCTAATTCAACTAATATATAATCATTTTATCTTTTCTTGTTGTCCTGTTGAGCTTACAACCCATGTTTTATGACTGCAAAGAATTTTACCTGCAAATAGCAGTGATATACAGCCCCTTTAACAACAACCGAATCTATAAGAACACCGAGGCTAAAATTTGCCTAAATACTAAGAACAAATTAAGAACAAGCTCAGGCCAAAGTTCTGAACCACAAAAGTAGTTAATAATATAACAAGCTTCATTACAAACCTGATTCACCTCTAGTACGTGTTGTGGAAATAGCTCAAAGTTTTTGCATGATTGTGGAATATATTTAGATGGTTACGCTTTGGATCATTTTTGCACTACTTGTAACAACAGTCAGGTATGTTGAATAAATATGAAAAAAGAATAAATTTGAGAACAATTTATGCTGAATTTGCCATAAAACCTAAGAACAACGAACTTTGCCCCAGAATTTTCTGTTTTTTATTAAACTATTAAAAAAGGTGTGTACTCAACACTTCTGAAAAGCTGAATCCTGTGAGACCGCAGCATAGTTTCCAGGATGACCGATTTCGTTCCACTAGCTACATTGTCAAAGTGCTAGGGTGTCGCAGAATAAATTAAATGAGCTGTCATTTAAAAAGACTACGACTGTCTGTCAAGCAGTCCTTGGATAGATTTATTGATTGAGGTTAAAGAGAATAGATATAGGACAGCATAAATTCAAAACTAATTTCAACTGTCGAGAAAGAAAACGAAACGGAACACGGGGTAACATTTGCGTCGGTACTTTAATTTTTGAATTGCTTTCCTTTAATTTAAAATACTTTTGTTCGGATATTGATTAAATTGGGGTAACTTACATGAAGGCGCTAACGAAAAGGAAAACAGCAAATCTTCCTCTCCAATAGTAATGAAAGTGAAATTTAATTAAATTTGCTTTTAGAATTTATCCTTCATCACCAGGCCTGTTCTGTGGGGATTAACTTCCGCTAGCTGTACTTTTAATCATATTAGTCAGGAAAATAGCAAATAAATTCACACAAAACCTATGTTATCTTAATAAATAAATGATCATTCCTGAAGGCAAAACGCGTATAGCCAGTACACTCTATTAGGACTCTTAGATCTACCACTTAATACTGATCTTGTCTACGAAATATGCAATAATGGACCCTGAGAGCAATTATCACTGCATTTGACATATTCTCCGCCCTTCAAGAGTTTGCAAACAAAGTTATCTCAAATCCAAGTACATGTACACATTGTAAAATAGTAAATGCCATGCTGTCTATTTTAAAATAATTCTAACTTTTATCGTTTCTCCGCCTTCTAAGAAGTCCGAAAACTGACTTTATTGTAGGCTGCTTTATGGATTGGTTTAAAATGCGAGACTGTCTAGTAATTAGATTAAAAGTTGTTGCAATGTGCCCTATTCCTTTTCTCTAAGGAGACTTTATGGATGTCTCTTGAGAACATCGCACTCGGGGCACCTGCACCAGCACTACCATTCAACTGCCATTTTCTGTGATATTTTCCATCCGACTCAAAGTTTCTATAATCAAAATCGCCTGATTCCACAGGAAGAGGCTATGACCTGTTTCATCTCCTCGTGTGCAGCACGTGTGGTACGGCACCTGGACCACTATAATTATTCCCTTAAATTCGTTTACAAAGGATTAAATCCTATAATCTTGCAGATTACCTTTAATTAGTTACCCTGGTAAAAGAGGCAGTGTGGATTGTTGACGTTTGGGGAAGCATTTAAAATCTTAATTTGCAGTTTCTGTAGTGTTAATTCCATCTAATTGGTAAAAGAGCACCTTCCATGGACTGATCTTCCTGTGAGATGCGCTGTACTTCTTGTGTGTAAATTGATATTCCTGCCCCAAAGGACTATCCCTCCCCTGTGCCTTAAGGCAAGGCAGTATTGTCAGTGGAATTCACTTTTATCGGACAATAATAACTCCCGTTTGAAATAATGAAACGATAGTTTTGAGATTCAAATCTTAGCATTTTGCTCTTTTGATTCCTCATGGCGTCTCTGGTAGTGTTTCAGTGCAGGTGGTAAGCTAACTATTTTAGCAATAACCCAAACCATATGAAGTGGGTACTTTACCAATTCCGCATTTGACACGCCTCCAGGGTCTGAATATTTTCTTAAAATAGCTGGTTCTCAAAAATAGTCGTAATGTTTTAAAATAAGTGAACAAACGTTTTCTTTCCTACAGCAATGATGGTTGACAATGACAATAGTGAAGCAAATAATGGCAAAACCTTTTTTTACATGCACGAAGCACTGATGGAACATAAAACTGTCGCCAGATTCTGCAATTTGTCTAACGTAGTTTTTGTCACGCCACTCAACCACAGATGAAAGAGAACAACATTAAATGCTATAAAATAAACACAATTCTGTGTTATAGAATGTATATGTTATCCTAGATGACATGCACACTAAATAGGTGATGGCAGAATACATGTATTGTATTTCGAACCAGTGATTAATGTAAATTAAGTTGTTGGATGGTTTCTTCCGTTTTAGGTTTTCTTGAAAATATTATTTATCAGTTTCACATTCGGAGTATTGCAGTTATTCGCTTTATTAAGAGTATGCGACAAAATAGATAAGACTCAAACAGAAAACTGAATTACCTTCAACATCTTCTTGGGAAAGTACAAATATAAACCTTATTTTCAAATAATTGTTATTCTCTTATCTAATGTAATCGGTGTAGTTACAGTTTGTTCTACTCGCACTCTACAAGATTGCACTCCATCGTGGATGAACAAGATGAAAAAAGAATATAATTAGATGTGACAGAATCTTTATTAACGACAATATAAATATATAAATATATAGCAGCAACCACTTACTGAACATACACAATATTTTTCTGTGCTAGCAACATAAACACTACATTTAGCATAAAAGCTCGAACTTGCCTAAAATGAGCAAATTTAGTATTTAGAACTGATATAAGTAAGAAGTCCAACATATACATTAAACATAAATCGAGACGAAGAGAGAGACAGAGAGACAGAGAGAGACAGAGAGAGACAGAGAGACAGAGAGACAGAGAGACAGAGAGAGATAGAGAGACAGAGAGACAGAGAGAGACAGAGAGACAGAGAGACAGAGAGACAGAGACAGAGACAGAGACAGAGAGACAGACAGAGAGAGAGTGTATATGGTTATAGCCAATTGCAAAACTTAAATTTTACGTCATATTTTTTTGACAACATACTATCAACCGTGAGTCAAAGATTTACTGGATCGGAGGGAGCGTGTCCATATTCTACTGTCATATTGCCGTATAATGTCTAATTCCGTTTAAGTAAGTTCTATATAATTATTTTTTTTATCGATTCATATAATTATAACAGGTTATATATCAAGCAAAGCGTCGTAAAGAGATTGTGGTTCACTAGTTTTCAACTTCGTTCACTACTCGTATACTTTGCTGATTAATCACACACACGCTCTCACACATAAATGTTGTAAGCTTGTAGTTTACTAGTGCTTTGGCAATATAAAATCTTTATTCCATAGACATACACACACACACACACTTTGTCTCTCTGTCTCTCTGTCTGTCTGTCTGTCTGTCTGTCTCTGTTTCTGTCTCTGTCTCTGTCTCTCTGTCTGTCTGTCTGTCTGTCTGTCTGTCTGTCTGTCTGTCTGTCTCTGTCTCTGTCTCTGTCTCTGTCTCTGTCTCTCTCAGATCAAGTACTCCACGACTGGGTTAAACTTGTTTACGAGATAAGCATGCAGAAATGTACAAACTCAGATGCGATAGTGATTAAATCAAATATAAACAAACAACACTTTAGCCAAAGAATCTCAGTGGCAACAATTATTAAACTGCTGGCTTCCGTGCAAAGATATTTCAATATCAAAAATAGGTCTTCTAGTATATTTTATACACATACAGTTGTTTAGCTTCTTCTCGGACAGCATGGAATATGTCAATCCTTGGTAACCTAAAACTTTATCCCTGTTATGAAGTCAGGGTCGATTGCTACGCTAGGGCACTGCGCCTAGTCTAGCACTTATTGTACGTTTTCTGCTGAACTGGCTCAGAATCACAAGAACAAAAATTCTACAGTCTTATACTATTGCAACATATAGACAAATTAAATATGAAGCCACAGTGAATTTAGATTTTCGCCCAACGACCAAACGTAGTTTTGCCTATGGCTTATAAAATGATATAGTGAACCAATAAGAAGCACTTAAGAAAGAAAATGTCCACCTTTTACTCATTTACTAAGTCAAAAAAGTTATCACATTTTTCTTCTCTGAAACGTACATCAACGAAATAGCCAGATCTTCAGTGGGTAAATTTGCATCAGATCGATCAACTAGATTTTTCTGGACATAAAATAATTATTGTATATACTGATTTGTCAAACTTATGTGTCAGCTGAAATGGACTAAAACAATTGTTGACATGTCAATTCTTTACAAAACTGATTACAACTCTTGGAGCTTACCTGCAGGGTCGTAGCTACCGAACTGAAGACAAACGAAGCATTTGTCATTTGTCTCGGTCAAGATTTGTCAATCTGCTTCTCTTGACCAATATACCAGGAGGAAAAGAAGCAGTTGCCTGCGTCATATTTTCGGTCTGGCTACGGGCATACTAATGGCATTAAAGTTGGAGGAGTAAAAGTACCCACAAATTTGAGAATCAGCATACTGAAAGATGACGTTCGTAATAAATATTTCAATTCATATTTTTGCAATGTTACCTAGCTGTGAAAATGCATGCATGTATATCTATATATATTGCAGTGATAGTTCACCATTAGCTAGAACACTGAAGATCTCTCTAGGAATTAGTATATGTTTTCTTGTAAGCGCTGTTTTCTTTTTGTTATCTTATCTTACTCATGCACGCTGATAGAACACATACAGCTTTCTTTTAATACTTAAATAAAAAATTTATAGGGTTTTGTAGTCCATTAAACATTTATAAGCGGGTGAATCGGGCTGTGTTTATGACACATAAACATGTCATCCGTGGCTGTGTTTATGACACATATATTTGTGATTCTCAGTCTCTCAAAAAAGCAGACTGCCAAGCTGAAACTGTCTAAAACGTTCCAGTATTCTGGAAAAATAGTTTCAGTAGCATTTTCTGATTTTCGCTGCACACCATTATAATTATTCTATCTCGGATTTTGACCCAAGCATTATAAGTTATGAGATCTCATCGTAATTTAAAGGCACTTTCAAGACCAGACTAGGAGGTTCAAAACTAGTTGTGTTATATTTTTCTGGTTGTGTTGTATTGTTCTTACACTGCTGTAAGCTACTCATTCGAATTCTATGGCCTGCTATTAATGGAATAATATTTCTATCAAGCACCGCTTTAGGTGATGACACAAATAGTAAGTGTTTTCCACAGCTACTAATATTTTATCTGGCAACTGCAACAAAAAAACAAAAGAAGTACCAACATTAGAAGTTGGCAAGATATGACAGCAGCTCCCAATCTATGTGAGAATGTCCATACTATAAGTTAAAATATATATTCAACACACTCTTTTTTTAAAAAAAAAATACTCTTTATAAGAATGATAAAACTGAGAAAGATCAAGAGTTTAAGAACATGTTAAGAAGGTGTACCCGGGGCTAGGCCAAGGCTAAGTTAGGATTAACAACTTTTTAACAAATATTTCGTAAAGTGAGGACATTTTAAACACATATTGGGGCTATAAAATCGCCAAAAAATAAGAAATTCCAGCCTCGGAACAAAACTTTTTTTTGTTATTTAAAAGAAAAGAGAAGATCTAGAGTTGAGTTGAAAATACGCGAACAGGGCTCTAGCTGCCTTACATGTTTCTAAAGAGAATCTCAATGCTTTTATTTTACCTACAATACGTAGGTATGTAATACTGAACTATAGTAATTTCGAAGTTTTTGCTATCAAACAGGAACAGTCTCACCCACTGTCTTATGTTTATTTTAAAACATTTTAAATTACTCTTTTTCACATACTTTTTTGGATTCGCATTGCAGCTCAGCGCGCAGGTGGACAGTCTGGGCAATCGAATATTTATTTTTTGCTCACAGTCCTGCAACGCGAAACGGTTGTCCACTTCATGATAAAGAATGAGTTGTCCTTATGGACTTTATGAAGGAAATTAAACTAGACTTAGTTTAGTGATCATTTGACCGATCATATAATTAAATTTGAAAAATACTGCAACTGGTATATTGAAACAAAAAAATAAAAAAGCACAAGCAGTCCTCACCCTGTTTCACATTTTCACATTTTTGAAACAGATCACAGAATTGAACTTCATTCTAGAAATATTGCAACTGGTATGTTAAAACAATAAACATAAAAAGCTGTAAAAG
The DNA here is from genome assembly GCA_026546655.1 of Epizoanthus illoricatus. Classification (NCBI taxonomy): domain Eukaryota; kingdom Metazoa; phylum Cnidaria; class Anthozoa; order Zoantharia; family Epizoanthidae; genus Epizoanthus; species Epizoanthus illoricatus. The sequence continues at coordinate 3,666 of JANVCK010084218.1, read as the reverse complement.
GAGATGAAGAATGCAGAAACGGTCCTCACCATGTTTTCGCATTTTGTGACCTATAGCCATCAGTATCCGCAACGCTCGACCAAGATGAGAAAAAATACCAGTCACTTTAAGTCCTGTATGAGTTATCTTTGGTAGCTTATGTTCTTGAGTTGTTAAGTAATAGGTCTGGCTGAGGAAGACTGAAATTACAAAACCAGTTGTTAAGGCGTTAGAAGCTGCATGATTGATTTACAGGTTAAACTTCATTCAACCTAAAGTACTGATCAGGATTTATGGCCTCTGAGCTTGTTGAGTTATTTATCACCTAACCTGTAATCATTTCGTTATCTGCAATTTAGAATACCCACACAAATAGGCTTCAGGTGCTGTGCTGCACAGAAACATCGTTGTTCACTAGATCCCGACAATTTATAGTCATTTAAGACCAATCCAAGATGTTAAACCTTGTTTCGGCCATTAGTCAAACTAAATATATTGCATTAGTTCTAGAGTCGCATTGCAAAATAGTGCAGTATACAAAAGCATCTTAATTTGAAATGGCAATAGGTTTATAGCACTGGTGCTGTTAGTGAGTTATATCGCTAACGTATGCAAGGGGAAGGATTATATTATATTTTTGTAGTTGTGTATGATTTCATGTTCTTCTCTAATGTACATTGGCACAACATGCATCTCTCTCTCTCTCTCTCCGCTTCATCGTTATGATAATTACGACTGTTACAAATTGTAGTTTAGTTTAGCTGACGAAGCGATATAAAAAGACTTATGCTTGGTATAAAATATTTAAGAGTTCCCAAGAAGGAAAAATGCTAGTAGTTCAGCTTGCTTGTGAAGTAAACAATGATTTTAAAAATGAACGATTGCTCGGAGGCTGCTGGTGTTTCACCTAGCTTCATATAAAATGCAGTTACAACAATTCATTATAGAATTTAAACTCGAAGCTGCTCTTTCAAAAACCTGCAATACAAAGTGCTGAAAACGATATAGATAATTTAACCTTGCAGGAATGTCAGCCACATCCTAATATTTTATTCCCAATTTCACCTGTTTTACGGGTTAGTTTTAGATGCCATTTTTGCCAGTTAGAAAAATATCCTGTGGCACGACATCATTACGATTGCTCATATTAGAACCTTCCTTTATAAATTTGACTCATTTCTTAGTTTCCCTCGCTTTAATTCGCGGCTCATGAGAAATGATTAAAACCCTAGTCCGAAGTGTAATTAAACGACGCCATCGCAAATCTCATTACATCTGCTAAATGAGAAATATCCGCTAAAATCTGAGCAAGACCTATTCAATTTGGAACCAAAAAAATAGAACAGAATTTAATATACTTCTCATGAACTTGTCCAATAAATAGGTGGACAATACGTCCGCTTCATTTGAATTGTTTTCTTAGCACGATTCTTTGGTAATAACTGCTCGCAATTTCTGTAATTAAGTAATTAGTCACCGAGAATTATTGCTCTTTCTTCTGATTGTTATGACTTTTTGACAGGCAAAGTGTAAACAGCCTGCTGGCTTCTTTGTTTTGTCTGAAAGACAACCTGCAGTTTGGAACATATACTCAGTTGTAATAAACGTAGGTAACTCTGGCTGAAATCAAGTAAGATTATTTCAGTGTAAATTCGAGTGAAACTAAACACAATTCATGTAAATAAAAAAGTGATCATTGAATTTAACAGAAGTATATTATTACATTCGAATCAATGAATGACAGACGAAAGTAATATTATTGGCAGTGTTTGGCGGTAAATACTGATTCACAAAAGCAGAAATTTCTTCAGCTGAGCTGACATAATTTTGTTACTTAGCCTGTTCATACACTCGCACCTTTTCCGATGTATGTAATGTAGACTTTGTTGACATAAAAGTCACAGTTTCTATATTTTCCAAGCATCACAATCTACATCAGTGAAAGATCAAAGTTTTCGGCAAAGCGTTACCAATTCTAAACAGTGATCGGAATCATGTAGAGCATTTTTCTCCCGTGAATTAATACACACATTATATTTATATATTAAAAAGAAAGGAAAAATAGTTTTACTTTTTACTCTAAAGGTATCTCGCAATATTTCACCAAATGTTTTTGCTATTTGTAAAGATATTCACTTTATATTTATTAAAATAAATGTTCCTCTTTGTTTATTTGCGAACTGCGGTGCAATTATTTTTGTAAGTACACTGCAAATCGAGAACTTTGCGTCATGATTTATGAGAAATGCAATCAATCAAAAATAAATAGAAAAACTGATGTTGTTTCTTTGGGTGTAATTTACTATACGGCTGATGTGCCATGCGAATCAGTCGAAAACAACTATTACTTAGCTAGCAAGATTTATAGCTTAAATGTGAATAACATGTTTTGTTTTGCCTTAACTTAAGGCCAAAAGTAATATTGAATATATCAATTTATACTACCCTTCATCTAGCCAAAAACAAACAAAATGATTACGATGATAGGGGCTCCAGAAGGGATCCATCACCCGATATCAGTACAAATACACTTCAGTATCGACTGCCTTAGTCGTGGCATAAAATAACTAACGAAAGAGGAACGAAAAATCACATTCTAGTACATTCTCTATCAAGAGCTATTTTCTGTCAGTCATACTTATATGGGGAAAATGTTTTTTGATAAATGGAATCAACTTATTTGAATTATTTTTCTTATGGTTCTTTTGGTATATTAGAACATACGTTTTTAAAAATAAACTAAATGCCAGGAGCGTTTTAGAGAGTCATCTTAGGAGTTGTTTGAAATGTTGGATATTTTAGTTTCTTATTGAATTCTGACTGCTTCGGTTTTTAAAATTGGCGAAATTACCAGGTAAAGGTCGGTAAGTATTAATCGAACTAAATCGAACAATCCAACAACTGCAGTTGACAATTCACACTAACAATTGATTCAACTAAAGTTGCACGCTGCAGTGCATTTGAGTACTCTCCATGCACTACTCAATTAAGTTTGAAGCCAGTCAATTCTGCGGGGAAAATGTTGCAAATGGAACTAAACATAAAGGATGTATCACGGCAGAGAAGGAACAGAAATTGGCTTACTCAGGTGCACAATAATGAACAGAGATTAGTTCAAGTTTTGAGTCAGCCAAGATATGACCCTAGAAAGCGGTAAACTGCATCAAGAAAGTCATTATTACGATGTTTTTAAAATCTTCAACACTAGTAAGGAACGGACCATTTATTATCTTAGGGGGGGCGTGGAAGAATGCTTTCGTTGCAATTTTTTCGTATCTTTGGCTGCTTTTATTCGCTTTCCCCTCTTTCTCTCTCTTTTTCTTTGTTTCTCTCTCTTTTTCTTTCTTTCTCTCTCTTTTTCTTTCTTTCTCTCTCTTTTTCTTTGTAACATTGGCGTGCAAACTATTTTCTTGACTTTTCAGCTAATATTTTTCATCAAACGTTTTCCACTCCCTCCATCCCCTACAAAATCAAATGGTTGTCCCTTATAGATCAGCTTTTTGACCAATGCATTATATTGGGGGGAAGTGTACATAGACAGAGACAGAGACATGGATATATAGGCAATTGCATAGACATAGACAGAGATAGAAACAGAAACAGAAACAGACATAGGCACAGGCACAGGCACAGGCACAGGCACAGGCACAGGCACAGGCACAGGCACAGACACAGGCACAGGCACAG
>JANVCK010083996.1:0-12079 GCA_026546655.1 Epizoanthus illoricatus | reverse complement strand
GGCGCCGAATATTCAACATGTTGAATAATTTTGTTCACGAGTGAACATTTCCTCCAAGTGTGCGCGCGTGCAAAGCTGTCAGCTCGCGAAGTGACACTAATACGCATGCGTATCAAAATTAAAATAACCCCTAAATCGCTCCAAATTGCCCCAGAAGTAGACACAAGACACGGTAAAGAGGTAAGTAAACTTTATTTCTGTCATTTGTATCATTTACAATGTTATTTTTTAGCTAATATTGGAAACCTATATTTTTCATATACAAAGTCTTATAATTTGAATAGCATGCAAACTCTACCAAGTACTAATTTAGAGCTTGGCCTGCCTGTGATGACAGTGACCTCACTTTAGTTTTGTTTTTCGGAAATTGTAATTTTTATAATAAATTGACTTTGTGTCGTCCGATTCTGTCTGTAATCATACTCGTGATAAACAAATCGGACTCGCGGTTCGTGGTAATATTCGTAGTAATGTTGATTTCATTTTCATGCATTTTTAAAAACATAAGAGTCCTCTCTGGTTTTATTCAGTTCAAAAACAGAAAAAGAAAATATTAGAAAAAAGCGGTTGTGCATAAATAATAATTCCAGTAACCACCATTAGCAATGATTCTGACAAATAATGAAGTCATTGTCATCACAGGCAGGCCAATCTCTAAATTAGTACTTGGTAGAGTTTGTATGCTGTTCAAATTATAAGACTTCGTATGGGAAAATATAGGTTTCCAATATTAGCTAAAAAAATATCATTGTACATGATACATATGACAGAAATAAAGTTTACTTACCTCTTTACTGTGTCTTGTGTCTACTTCTGGGGCGATATGGAGCGATTTAGGGGTTATTTTGATTTTGATACGCATGCGTATTAGTGTCACTTCGCGAGCTGATAGCTTTGCACGCGCGCACACTTGGAGGAAATGTTCACTCGTGAACAAAATTATTCAACATGTTGAATATTCGGCGCCAATGGCACGCGTTACGAAATACGCTGAAAACGACACCGCACACTGGAGGAACTTGCTTACGCCAACTGTCACGAGCGACACTTAACTCAGCTGATAGCTCTAGTGTGCGCCGGGCTTAAAACCGTGAAATGGTCTACTGGACAGAGGTAGACAAACTATCGATTAATAAACTGCATACATGTATAACAATTTTACTTCTCTGTATAAGCTGCAAGTGACCATTACAACTACAAGTGACCGTTCAGCGTCCGAACGTGGTTGAATATGTCCATCAGCTGGCGAGCATACCGCAACTTTTTGCTTTGTTTGTTCTTATTATTTGTTATTGTTCCAAGCATTTGTTTTAAAATTGTATTGTTCGACGGAAACTGAACTCTGAAGACGCTAAGCCTCTCCCTGTGGACACGTTTATGATATTGTTAAAGGTAGTACCCTCGTTAAACTGATGAGCCTGATCTAAACCTCTTGTACATGTAGATTGGTTTATAATAAATACTGACTCTAAGTCCTTGTGCCAAGAATATGAACGCTAACCCAATCATTACCCACCCTACCGCTGTAGTCAGTAAACAGCAAGAAAAAGGAGTTTAGTCAGTATATAGTAGTAAATTTACTTAGTTAATAATAGTTTTACTTAAACAAAATTTTCTGACGGACAAAATTTGTGCCTATATAGACGTTATACACTCTTAATAAGAACCTTTTTTGCAAGAACGTTGAATCTGAGAAAGGCCAAAATTTTAAGAACATGCTGAGAACACACTCAAGGCTAGAATTTGGTTAAAGAGAGACACGTGTCCAATAATTTAAGTTCTTCAAATACTAGACATTGCTCTGTTTCAGTTATTATATTTCTTTTTCTATTAACAACAGAACAATAGTGAATAGTGGATCCTAAAATTCAACTTAAAAATACCATTGTTAGCTGCGAAGTATTGTTGACATGTTTGACATCGGTCGAATATTAAAATCTGTTTACGGGATTTCGTCTAATGCCATTCAATACAGCTTGCTTTTTAGATACTGTAAAAATAACGCCTGAAGAACGTTTTCAGGTAGACTGCCCGCAGACGCTTATTTTCCTTCGCAGCGAGAAGGGAGAGCTCTTCTCGCTGCGAAGGAAAATAAGCAACTGCGGGCAGGTTAGTTTTCAGGCTGAAATCGCCAAATAAATAAGAACGTTCGGTCTCGGGCCAGACTCAACTCAAAAATTAGACGTACTTATAAAACAAAGAGTGTACGCTAGTCACTGACTTGAGCCGATTTTCATCCCTTTCATACGTTTTACGGAAGGAGAATTCAACGCCGGTTTATATATTTGTCGGTTTAATAACTCCATTTATACCTTCAGATCTAGACCCTAACGGCCTAAGCCCTAAATAGTACAGTCCTAACTGAATCCTAATCTTAAACATTATCACCCTAAACCTTAACCCTAAAAGTTTTAACAAAAGCTTTAAAATCCTAAACTCTAGTCGTAACCCTAATTGTGACCCCAACATTACCCCAATAATTAATTTCTTTGTACTGTTCCCGGAGAGCTTGCTTGGTGGAAGGACTATAAGATGGGACGTGACATTTTTAGGTCCTCATTACAATTGCCGTGTTTTGTGTACGTCATTTATCAACACCTTTACAATAACTGAGTGAATTTTAACCCCTTCCTGAATGTTTGGATCATATCACTAAAATTGCTACAACTTTTGACTGTTTCAGTTATAATTGTTATATGTGCGTACGCGGACCGTTAACTACACGCCAAAGTGATATATGGGCAAATAAAGATTGCCTTTTGGGACTGCCAGCCGCTGATCACTGATGAGATACGTGAGGTCAGGTACTCGCTTCCCTTTCAAATTGCACAGTCATACTTCATGGGTACATACAGTCACGCACAGGAAGACGGTAGACACTGCACTGACCGGTAGCAATGGAATCTACCCTTCCGACATTACTTAGCAAACAGAATAACGGCACGTATCGGGGACGCCACTGTCAGGGAAAAGTCACGGAAAAACTTTTTTTTTTCAAGGTCAGGTCCAAGTTGAGGAATTTTGCATCAAGTGCCAAACTGCATTATAGAAAGTCAAATTTCCTTCGAAAATGTTCTGGGGAAAAGCCCAAGAAGTTCGCGCCTTAGTTAGGTGCCGAAATTTAGTCACATGGCCAGATCATGCATGTCAGGGATTTTTTTTATCCTGATGGGTGGCAACCCTACCATACTGAACACAACAACCCTAGTGCCGTAGACTGATTTCGGAGGGGGGGGGGGGGGCCACGAACCCACTAGAACTTTTAAAAATGTGAAATAGATTTTAAATACACCTAAACAAATCCTAAAATAATTCGAATCCCACTGCTCTGCTCCCTTGAGCACAAAATCAAACATTCTAGTGTATTTTGGCAGTCTCGTTTTATTTCCGAGTTTCGTTAGATTTGTCCCTGTTGTTCAGAACTCAGCTTGCCATGACGTCCATAACACTGAAGTATTTCTCCCCGGACCCCCCTGGAAAATCTCGCAGCAACTCGGACTGCTGGCTTGGGCCTTTCAAATCATTATTTACAGGGAGTATGGGGTTGCTCATGAAGTATACGGGAGTATATACAATTCAATGTGGTATCTGTTGAAGGTCAAAACACATCTTTTCATTCAAACAAGATACCATGGCTACTCTTATCACTTTATTGTATGAATTTTAAAAGGTGTATATGACAAGGTTTAAATATTACTATTAAAGCTCTTATGGGCGTTTGTAATAATGATAACCCCAAGCAGCATTTTGCGAATGCCTTACATGTATTCTCTGTAAATATTGCCCGATCGGCAGCGGTGGGAGATTCAAGGATCAGACTAGAACTGGAGGTATTATTATCATGTTCAGATCAAACTTTCGTCACAAGGAATAGTTACAGCATTCGAATCACGAGAAAGACACACGAAAGACGCCAGAATTCTATTGAGGTGTTCGGAAATAGATTCGTGTAACTACGACTGTACGAGGCCCATTTGGCCGATATTTGGAGGGCTCGGGGGCATGCTCCCCTGGGAAATTAGAAATTTCAGCTCCCAGCGATTTGAGCAGAATTCTTGGTGTTCTTTATCAAATCCCTTTCAGAAGCAAAATCAATGAAGGAGATTTGGACTGAAAAGAGTGGTTCGTTTGCACCACCCCCTCCATCCGAACCCCCCTTATTAGCGTCACGTCGCCCATTGTGCATGTGCCTTTTTAAAATGTATATCATTTCTGAATCACATACCAAAACTTCATTTAAAATGAGAAATCTTTTTTCATCTAGGAATACCTGGTGTTAGTACATTACAATGGCTTGGTTTGAACGGAACACAATTGAAGAACAGAAATTTAATTCCTAAATCCTAAAAATTAATACTATTATCAGCATAAATTTCTTGAAATTTCCGCACAAACGAGAAACGGATGTTTTTTTTATTTGGGCTCTAGTGCCTGTCTTCACTTCCGTTACTATCGCAGGCACAGTCAGGGTAAAGTCACGGATAAACAAGGTCAGTCAAGATTAGGGAAAAGTCAGGGAATTTTGAAATAAGTCAGGGAGTATCTAAACTCCTCATCAAAGTCATGCGATCAGGGGCGGGACAGTCAGGGAATCTTATATTTTGTTTGCTAAAGCCCTGATTTATATATTTTTCTTATGTATAACTATTAATAAGGAAATGACAATGCTCTTTTAAAGAGAAAAATAGCTGTTTGTTATAATTTGGTGGCATTCAAATTTAATATACGAAAGAACCATTATTCAGGTAGCGGCATCATGCACGGTCAATGAAGGTCAGGTAAAAGTCAGGAATGTTTTTATCCCAATGCACAGGATATGATAATTTGTTTCAAATTGCCATAGAGATAGAGACATCATGACTCAGTACGCCCACTATACGGAACGGAAGTGCGAAGTGTTGTGAGTGGGTCAGTTCTAGATCAAAGCGCATCAGCAACGCCGCCTTATAGTTTCATTGTGTAAGATAAGTGGCGAATTCAAATAGCGTCACGTAACACAGGCTAGATAAGAGTTTGCACGGAGCTGGTGAGCTCCATTCTCACCCTGCACCGAAGACAAGGAACAAGAACAGCAGGAAACCAAGAACACGAACTGACCCAGTGTTGGAGCCATTCTGCAAGGAGAGAACTGGAGAACGGCGGAGGTCTAGGAGGTTAGATTTTTCCCATTCTAATAATTTTTTTCCCTTTAATACCACTTATTTTCTTTCCATTTCTTTTCTTTTTTCTCAAAGGTAACGTTCTGAGTACACTTCAGCACTGACTTGTATTTATGGTGCACCGAGTTTTGAAACATTTAACCTGAAGAACGCACTTCATTACGTTGCACTAATCTGTAGTGTCTTAAATTTTCCGCAGTGCAGGAAAATAAAACGAGTCGAAATGTCATTTACGAGAACCAGAATTTTCAAACATTTCTTGGGGGCACTCCCCCCTAGGAGCTTGTTGATTTGCCTCGTCTAAAATTTCACTCTGGCTATACGGCACTGAACTGGGAATTTATGTTCTATGCCATACTCCCATGCACAGTTCAGATATATTTGTCATATATTTCGTCCACTTGTTTACAATGAGTGTTTGCGGTGTGGTACTGAAAATATAAAACCGAACCAGTCCCAAAACCAGAGACAGAGTACTTTTGCTGAATAGAAACGGATTTAATTCAGCATTTCTTAGACTGGATTTTATAAAGGGTTTTTTGACTGCAATGTATATGCTGGACGAGCTGTTAGACTCATGAAGTTTCAGTTGTTCGGATCAGGGCGAGGGCTGGGTTCCGCTTTGATGCAAATTTTTTTAGGCTGCACCAGGCCCTTTCTTCTTTCTCACGGCCAAACAGTTGAGTGACTTCCCATGGGGCGGAAACAAACACCGAGGGCCTGTTTCGCAGGCTAACCTTTCTGCGACCCCGTGAAATAGTCTTTAAAATTTATCTATCTTTTTTGTACAACTATACTATTTGGGAATTTTGAACGCGACACTTCTCAGAAAAGCTGTCATCTTACATAATGTACCCGCATTCAAACTACAGTTCAGTCCCGGATGGCGCTCGCAACGTGCACGACCTAAAGACTAACTATTGTGGATTAATCTAAGCTGAGAGTTTATCGTCTTTACTGATGATTCAAGGCAGTAAAAATGTTCACTTGTATTTGCAGAACTTTGTATTTGGTAAATCAATCCTTCTTGTTCGGATCTTCTAGGTCGACAATATCCGTATATATGCAAATATTTGGAAGCCGCATGCTGACTCGCCTGGTCATTTGGCGGATCCGAAGTCGACATTTGTGATATGTTTGCATAACAAACGGGAGATAGTTTCACATTTTAAAAGGACCATTAAGCTGGTAAAAAATCAAATTACGTGAAAAAAAGGACTGAGACTGTATCCAGTGTAGATTTATTAGTTTCAAATGTAACAAAGAATTTAGTATACAACGGGCGGATCCCATAAAAAATGTTACGGGAAGACTATATCGTTGTAGCCTGTGAGGAAACGATCGTACGTTGTTTTATCTGTCAATATGTATGTACCAAGTCTTGTGTGATTAATTCCAATTCTTTTTGATCAAAAAGCTAAGTCCTCTCAGTCCACAATTAATTACAAGCACCAGCTTGATTTGGACGTGAAACAGTGGTAATGCGAAATGCCTGCATGAATTATGGACGAATATTGCACAGGGCATGATTGACATGCAGCAGCATGGCGTCAGGAGATGAGCTTGAGCAGCTTCAAATGAAACACACTGACACAAGAAACGCCTGACTGAGCTGAAATATCAAGGGATGATCTGATTTTTTAAAAATTTCCCTTTTGATTACTGCCGCAGCGAGCGAGCCTGAAACCAGCGAGCAAGGTAGCAGTCGGTTAAATCTATATTTACTGTTTTACCACAGTGCAACGCTTCCATTGTTCTGTTTCTTACCACAGTGCATTGCGGAACGCCTACAATTAGTTTCTCACCAGGCTGACCACCTGTTCACATTCGCCTTCAGAAGTAAAACGTGAAAAGACCAAGTTTTGGGTTTTGTTTTCAGTTTGTTTTCAAAACTAGGGCCTCTAATTTATCGAGTATCTGTGTTCGACTTGTAGTGAACTGTGAATAAAATTTAAAATGTTCCGCGACAAGAGATTAACAAAATTCATGTCGAAGTGACGCGACAAGTGAACCCGGACTGTCAATAGAAGACGGTTGTGGGAATTCGTGTAGAGACACGGACTGCGTATAAACTTGCAGTAGGACTCACTAGGAGTATACAGTGTATAAGTCTGAAAATTTGTAAGATACTTTGTATTTTGGTGCTTATCTAATCTATATTGTTGTTGACTTGCGTTGGATTTGGAGTGATTCGCGAATAACATTAAAAATGTTCCGCAACGAGAGATAAATAAAAGTACAGTTCGACACATGCCAATACTCGGCTGCACTGGCTTACGTTTCGTAACTACTATTATTTTTAGTGAAAAGATGATTTAAGCTTCTTGCTCTCCGTACCAATATATTCAGACTTTCGAAGTACCTTTCTCGTGAAGTTTGTAAAACTGAATGTCGAGACATTGATGGCCTGCCATTTAGGTATGTATTAATGGCCACCATTTCATACTATGGGGCCGGGGGTGGAGGTGGAAGATTGCTTCGCTTGAAAGTTATATTTTTCTTTCAAAATTGTTCTGCAAATCATTATTTTCCAATTTCCTTCATTTTACCTTTCCAGGAACGTGCCGTGCAAAATTATTTTTTGCGGGTATTATTGAATCTTGCTTTTTTTAGATACTTTCCCCTATAGTTTGTTTATTTATTTACTAATTTATAACATTGTTGCTTTATTTTCCATACATTTAGGATATTGTGCCAAGATGGTCAAACCTTCAGCGAGTTGGGCTGTATTTCTAGCTGCATGCGTGTTGACGCAACATTTCCTTCTAGCAGCAAGTGGCCCAGTTCTGGCAAAACGTGGTGCTCTTGCAAAGAAATGTTTTGCTAGAGACGAACAGGAGCTTGGTGAGTGATTATATGTAGCCCGTGTTTGCAACACCTATACGCCAGTGAAACTTTATGGAATCTTTACGTCTACGTGAGTAGGTAGCAAATCAATAATGCTTAAAATGTAATTATTCCATTTTAGATATCTTTGATGAAACCGGAAAGTTTTTGGCCAAGAGTCGAGTTAAACGTAAGTAGAACAATTTGTTTGATTTAGTATATGGCATCCGATCGCTATACATTGCGGGTATTAAAGTTGTGCAAATAAACACTATCAACAATACATCGATCGTGTATGGTAAGTGATAAGTGATAAGTGCCAGGTAGCAGCTTTTAAACGTTGATTGTATCCTGCGCTGAGTTGTATTCGTCATCTTCATTCGGGTCTAAATATTAACACAAAAAAGAAGTAAATGCGGGTTTTAAACTTGTCTCTCAAAAACCATACCCTATCCCAGGCTAAAAGGGCAAAATATATACCCTATTCAGCCAGATTAAAACGGCTTGAAAACCATACCCATTGGGGCAGTACATATATACCCGTTTAGCCCAGGTGTGGGAGTACCCCCGGATATATGTTACCCCCGGATATATGTAGCTTCATTTCACAGTTTGGTAACATTGGTATCGATATACAGTAAAATTCCGCCAATAAGAACCCTCCTCTGACTAAGAACATAAGGATGAAATCTGGAAGTTTGTCTATCTCCAAATAAGAACCCTTTGAGTCTCATTTTTGAAATGGATTAGTCTTGATAATTTCGTTTTTTTCTTAACAAAAGAGTTAAGAATCTTATTTAAGGGGGGTTTACAGTTCGCATTTTAAGAGTAATTAGGTAAATTTAAGAGATGTTTCATGAAGGAGAAAAAATTGAGGGTCACGCGCAACAAAATGTATTGACTAAGAGCCCAGGTGCACACTCCCCAGATGTGACAATTTGGGACATGGTGTATGTTTATTAATTAAATATTAACCCAATTCTTATGTCTTAAAATTTATTCAAAACTCATTAAAATTCAATTTTTTTTCAAAATCATCAATCTACCCCACTATCTTTGTTTCTTTAAATCTCCTCTAAGATATCTAATAATATATCACTACTAACATCAACCACGGTAATACATCCCTATTATTCCAAAGTTCGAAAATAAATTATAGAATTAGGCTAAGGGCGCGTTTGTTTTGGATATTCTTATTCCTAGACTACGAGTAGTCCCCCTTTTCCCTCCCTAATCCGTCGAGAGTTTATGCAAAAAAGCCGCGTGGGCTGGCGAGAGGGAGAATGGGGCGAGAAAAAAGAGAGAGGGGAGGGGGAGGTTTTAAGGCTGTTTTTTTCCTCGCCCCATTCTTCTTGCCTTTCGCGCACTGTACAGCTCTTATTTTTACCAACTCTCGACGGATTACGGAGGAAAAGAGGGACTACTCGTAGTCTACTTATTCCGGAATAGGAATATATGGAATACATTCTGCCACCTGGAGCAGAATACACGGAACGTATTCCAAGTATTGCGGAATAAGAATAGCTCCTAATAAAACGCTTATTCGATTCATTCCGGCTATTCTTATTCCGGAATAGTCCGAAAAAAACGCGCCCTAAATCCCTGCAAGACTACGCATTCGACTGTAATTCGACCTTAAGAACTGATCTAACATCCTGATATTTTATTAGATATCAAATAAATAAGAACCTGTTCAGGCTGTAGGTTCTTATACGCGAGTAGTTTCTGTAATATGCGGTACTTACGAATATTGTTTGCTCTCAAGGTGCATGGGGCGCGATTATATTTGGAGTCACAATAGGGATCAGCTTGGCAGGCCTTGGGTTTGAAGCGTATTTGGCGATCGAAGGCTGCTGCGGACCTTTTCCAAAAGCCTGCGATAACAGAAAGAGGTTTCAAGATGTATTACGGCCACAGATGATAGAGAAAGGAAAGGATATCGATAAAGTGTATCTTGATGGTATGTAGTCTGCAGTCTTGAATGTAGAGCGTGTAGAGCGCTTGCAACAAGCAAAAGTAATAATACCAATAAGTCCACAATACTAGCATACAACATATACACTAACAAACCGAAAACAAACAAATCTAACCCGTTAATAGGAAAGGGGTCTATCCGTAATTCTTGTTGTGAAACAGTCATAGACAGCGAATACTGGCTCAAATTAAGTTCCGTTTTCTACCTGAAATAACCACAAGGAGCTATATACGCTAGTCGGGCAGCTATATATTTATAATATAATGAGAACTGCAAGAAGCATCTTCCTCTCTCGAGCTCTGCCACTGCGGGCAGGCTATAGATTCATCGCAGCTAGATAAATAAATGAATATTATTTTATTTCCTATGTTTGACAGCTAAAAATGTCCTGGAATGGGTGAAACAGGAAAACGACAACAACAGGAACATCTGGAGCGCCGTCGAAAAGTTTAAAACGTTCACCGTGGACTTAATCGAGTCACTGCATCCAGATGTCATCACAGCGTTCAACAACAAAGAATTGGCACTCAGAGTACGCATAGATACATATTTTAAAAACTTGGATGGTTATGCTGCCTTTGTTCATGTTTTTGTCTTCGCTTTTATCCATGTTTTTGTCCATGTTTTTGTCCATGTGTTTGTCCATGTTTTTAGCCATGTGAAAATTTACTCAATTCTGAAATTTAGACTGAGTCTATTGTTAAGCGACTGTGTTATCTGTACGCTAATATTTTTTTAATTTTTTGCTTTTACTTTTTGCAGGTAAAAAGTATAGTGTTGAGTGTTACACATCTGTAATTTTAGGTTTTACTGTGCAGTATAAATTTACTGTTTTAGCCATGATAAGATGTCATCCAGGAGGGAGGGAGTGCTTCCGTAGTTAAGTTGGGAGAGATTCGTAGGGGCATGCTCTCCCAGAATATGTTTGAAAACCAGGGCCAGGTTCTTCAAAAACCGAATTTGCGCTAATCCAGGATTAAAATTTAACCCACGGTTGGATTCTGTGCCTCAAAGACTGACTTCGACCGCAAATCACAAATTAGTCAACAAGATCAGTGATTCAGAGATCCAATCTAAAGTTAGGCCTAATCCTGGGTTAGTGACAATCGCCTTTTGAAGAGCTGTGAGATTTCTGGTGGCCTCTGATATCCTCAGTTGTGCATATGTACGTGCATAGCGCAGATAAAGAGCGCTGGAGCGACAGGAAAAAGACCTATACCCTGCCTAAAGTATGGTTCCTTCTTGCTGCACCAGCCTTGCGGCTTACCGTCATATTTGGCGTTTTTCGGTGAGGCAAGAGCTGGGCGGTATTCAGTACTTACCTCGAATAGTTTGTAACTGATTACAGCTGGCATTGATTTGTTGCTTCATTTGCTTGCAGCACCAGATAGAAGCCAATAACAGGACGATAATGAATATCACTTACAGACAGTTGAGCACCGATTACCAATCCGTATTCAAGAGTGTGGAAGGCACAGCCTTGTCATTAACAGGTCTGTTTGGCCAGGCGTTCGGCTTGATGGTCCACTTTGCTTGGGGAAAGTACAAAATCAACAAGGTGTGTTTGACTTGTCTGCGAGAGAAGATACTTATTCTTTTGATTACAAAACAGTTCCTTCCTTCGCCATAAATAGCTGATTTCGAGCGATTTGCCCAGCGCGGTCGGTTAAAAGGAGACTTGGGAGAGTCTGATCTCGTTCCCAGATCTCGTTTTGAGATGGAGAAAAAAAATAATGCGCGTGGGCCATGAATCAGTCCCACGCACCAACGGCGCATTCCCAGTTCGCGTGAACAAACACCTAATCGCGTCCCAAGATCCAATTTTGGTTCCAAAAATTTGCCAGATCTCGTTTCCTCCTTTCCATCCCCCCCGTCATTTTTTCCTCGAAAATTCCCAAACGAGAACTGGGGACGAGATCAGGGAGAGTCAGAAGTCGCGCGGATATGGAAAAGGAAAAACGGGCGAGAGGTGGAAATAATTCTTCTTCTTCTTCTTCTTCTTCTTCTTCTTCTCCTCCTCCTCCTCCTCCTCCTCCTCCTTCTTCTTCTTTTTCTTCTTCTTCTTCTTCTTCTTCTTCTTCTTCTTCTTCTTCTTCTTCTTCTTCTTCTTCTTCTTCTT
>JANVCK010083664.1:0-12088 GCA_026546655.1 Epizoanthus illoricatus | reverse complement strand
GGGGAGCTACCAGAACCGTACAAGTTATAGGTGATTTACTACATCGAGCCTTTGACTGTTTGTCTCAACACATCCACAATGCGTCTCTTTCTTTTTACCTACTCTTTTTATTTTTAAATCTTTTGCCATGAGTGCCAAGAATCTAGTCTGCCCAAAACTCAAATTTCGAACTTAATTGTGGCCAACTATTATGATATTTGAAGTGTGACTTTGCCTATCTCTACTTTGGTGCAAACCGATCTCGATTAGGGTCATTATTTGCTAAGTTGTTGCTACACCATTTGGCTGATTTATATAATGCCGAAATTTTTTTCTCTAACTGAAAATGACAAGGTTATCAGCAATTTGGAGGTTTCTAGGTAGAGCCTACAAACTTTTTAGTATTGCTAATATCGTCTTGCCAGACAATTTAGGTGCATAAAAGTGCAAGAATTCCATGAATTTAAGATATCGACCTAAAATCGTCACTTAGGCCATTTTTGCACCGAGCTCTTCAATTATTATGAATGGTGTTGATATGTTTTTCAGCAATTTGGAGGATTTTGGCCATGTTAGAGCTTGGAAACTTCGTGATATCGATAATACAGCATTACCGGAAACTTTAGGTACGAAAAAGTGGAAGAATTTCATTGATTTCAAAAATCGAAATTTCAACACCTTTTCATATGAAGAGCTCGGTGCAAAAACGGCCTAAAAATTAAGTGACGTTTTCAGTTCAAATTTCTGAAAACTTAGAAATCTCTGTAGTTTTTCATGCCAAAGTTGTCCTTTATACCTATAAAATGTAACTTAGGTTGTTTGATGGCTTTAAAACACGTTTTAAAAGACAAAGTAGAGATTTGCAAATTTTAGGTGGGGGGCTACCGGAGTTATAGGTGATTTACTACATCGAGATTGCCTGTACAAGCCTTTCCTGTTTTGTCTCAACACATCCACAATGTGTCTCTTTCTTTTTTACCTACTTTTTTAAAAAAATCTCGATAAACATTTTAAAAGTTTACACATGTCTCTTGCAAGAACTCGGCCAGTGTCCAGCCCTCGTTGCAAGTTCCAAAACGAGGCTCACGTTCGCATCAGTTCGAGTCAAATTACATTTAACTGAAACAATAGAAAAAAATATATAACGAAACTGCAAACATTTTCCAGCATCCTCCCCCAGACAGCTTAAATGGCCTCTGCACTGCTCGAGAATGTTCTTTATGCGATCCTTGGCAATTTCCTTTGCTTTCTGTCTGGGTCTCACTCTGGGAACAAACACTTCTGCTTCCGGGTTGAGTGTTAGCATGGGGTCCTCTCCCCCAATTTCCAGGTTACATACCAGCTGCAAGGGGCGCTCGACTGTAAAGCCATTTCCCAGCTTTAGCTTTAGTCCACGAACTACTCCATCTCTTCCAATAACCTTGCTCACCACTTGTCCTAGTTTCCACTGGACTTTCTGTTTCATCTCTCCCTTCAGCATCACTACATGGTCCCGATGTCCGGTACATGTATCTCCTCCTTGCTGGTTGCCAACTGCTGTCAGTCTTCCAAGGCATGAATGTACTCATCCACGAATCTCCTCCTCAGCTGCTCCTTGCTGTTTTGTAGGAATCTCATTCGCTTTGTAAGTTCACTTTCCTCTCCAATCTTGTCCAGATCCTCTTCCAGGATGGATGTTGGCTTACCGCTCAGCAAAATGTTGGGTGTAAGTACTGGTTGCTCCAACTCTTCCCCTTGATAAAACAACGGTCTGTTGTTCATGGTGGTTTCCACATCTAGTAGAGCCTCTTCCTGCTCTTCAAATGTTAGTAGGCTCCTTCCGATAACCTTGGAGAGAGTCCTCTTCATGATGCCTATGAGGCGTTCAAAGAAGCCGCCCCACCAAGGGGTACGAGCTAGATTGAATTTCCACTTGATCTTAATCATTCCTAGATAGTTAAACAGGCTGTAATCCTTCTTCAAAACTGACAACCACTTTCGTGTTGCGACAAATGTCTTCCCATTGTCACTAACTACGTTCTGCGGGCAGCCTCGTCGAGTGATGAACTCCTTGAGTGCTCTTTGAAATTCTAGGGCAGTCAGGTCACGAAAAAGTTTCAAATGCACTGCTTGAGTGCTAGCACAGGTGAATAGTGAAATGTATGCCTTGCCAGTTGTAGACGTCTGTATCTTGTAATATACTGGTCCTGCAAAATCAACTTCAGTGACTGCAAATGCATTTGAAAGTTTGGCTCTAAACACTGGCAGCTTGGAGTCCAATGTGCATGAAGATGCCAAGGGCGTGACTCGGTAGTGGTGACAACATTGCAGTTATATGGACCACTTTCGTGACTAAAGATCTCAGTTTTGGTATCCAAAAACCTTCTCACACATGGCACAGTGTCGTCGCAACTCCCCCATGTAGCCTCTGCTTGTGGCTGTGCTCAATGATCAATGTAGTCAGCTTGTGATTTCGTGGTAGGAAGATTGGGTGCCGGGTAGCCAGATACCCTACTAGCACATCTCCATAATCCTTCTTCATCCTTCATCAGCTTCATGTTTGATTTCAACTCTTGGGAGGACTGTGCTTGGGCAATCCAAAACGTCTCAACTGCCTGAATTTCTTTGGTTGTTAGTGGCCCTTTACTCTTGTCGACACCTTTGCAATTGTTGACAAACCCTTTCACAAATGCAGTGACTCTTAGAAGTTTCCAGTACGATGCGAACTTGGTCAGAAGGGCCTTTACTGTTCCATTCTGTCCTTCTTCTTCCCTTGCGAGAAGCTGTTTCACTTTCCTTGACTGTACTCGTTCTTGGTTAGTCTCGATGCTCTTAGTTACTTCTGGCTGCTGTGGCCATTTCCCCCCATCATTTAGCCAGTTGGGTCCTTGAAACCACAACTCTCCCAACTTGCTCGGTCCAACACCTCAGCTTCCTTGGTCACTCGGGTTCTCATTTGGATGTGGTGCCACTTCAAGTACTCCTTCTCCTGGATGGTCTTTGTTCTGTTGCGAATGAAGTGGGACCAAGTTCCTTGACCGTTAATCCAGTAAAGCACTGTTGTACTGTCAACCCAACAGTGATACTCACTAACTGGTTGGTTCTGCAGAGTTTCCTTGACATGACTGATAAGTCGACTCAGCATATTTATGTGCTGCTAGAAGTTCCAAGCGAGGAATTAAGAGAGCTCGTGGTGTTATCCTTGATTTGGCGACAAGCAAGTTCTGCTTAACTGGCATATGGCAGTATGGAATGCGAGAATGTAAATAGCTGCTGAAACAGCTAATTTGCTTGCGTCAGCAAACCCATGGAGTACTAATGTTGTCACCTCCTCATTCACAACACTGCGAGGAACACTAATGGAAGACAATTCTTCTATTTCTTTCAGCCATTTGTTCCATGGTTGCTGTATGCCTTCTGGTACCTCTTCATCCCACTTCAATTTCTTCAAGCACACTTCACTGTAAACTAATTCTTTCCTGATATTACAACTGGTGCAACAGTTCCAAGTAGGTCAAAGATACAGTTGATTGTAGACAGCATCTTCGTCTTTGTTAATGGACCTTCGTCATTTCTTTCCAGACATTTTACTAAATTGATTGAGAGCTTGTCATTGTCTTTGTTCCATGCTGTCCCTAAGGTTTTTGTCTCATGAGGGCGAGTTCCTACTTCTAGCTTGGCATAAGTCGAACTCTCTGACTCAGAGCTGTCAGAGTTCAGTTCAGAGTCCTCGATATGAGGGGCATTAAAGTGCCATTTATGGAGTTGAAATCCTCCGTCCTTCATGACAGTTGTCGCTTCGGATTTGAACTTCATATTCTGCTCCTCGTTTTCACTACCTGATCGGATGTCATCCACATAAGTGTTCTTCAACAATTCCTCCACAGTATCTGGATATGTGTCAGCATACGTCTTCTGAAATGTAGAACCAAGAATGTAGGGGCTTGGGCCTGATCCGAAAATGACTCGAGTAAAACAATAAGCAACAATGTTTCTGTCTTGCAAATTGTCATACCATAACAGACGTAAAGCATCCTGATCCTCAGGTTCAATCTTAATTTGGAGAAATGCCTTCTGTACGTCCCCTGTTTCTGAGCAATATGTCGAAAATCAATGGCTGCAAGGGAGGTCCAGTCTCAAGACAGTCATTTAAGGATGGTGACTGGAGGTCTTTCTTTGCTGAACAGTCGTACACTTTTCTCATCTTGGTAGACTCTGCCTTGTCTCTGATAACTGGTCGATGTGGGATGTAGCGAATTACCTCTCCTGTGGCTGGTTCTGGTATATTAAGCTCAAGGATTCCCTCCTTCAGCTGTTCCACCATAACTGTGTGGTACTCTTCAAGCCTGTGCATTCTCTCTAGCTTTTGGGAAGTGTTTCCTAGCCTTGCCAAGATCAGTGCCTTGTTTGTTGGTCTTTGATGTCATTGTCAAACAATTTATGGCTGTCATCTGCATCTGAGAGTCCCAGTACTTCCTGTGAACACATCTGTTTGAATTCGTCGTGGCTGGTTTGTACAAAGAAACCTTTCTTAGGCTCTGTGTTCGATGACATAGCTTTTCCTGCAAGAATCCATCCCAGTCTTTATAATCTCCCTCGAAAGATGTGGTGGTATACTCTTGCAATTTCACCGCTGGGGGCTCTGCCACTTCTTCATTCTTTTTCTTTGCCAGTTCAGTTTCAAGTTCTAATTTCTTTTTGAACCAATCCTCCCGGTGGTACAACTCCCTCTTGTCTAATTCATCCAACTTTCCCTTGAGCTTATCCCTTAATTCCCGCATAGGTTTCAATTCTTCTTTATGACTATGAGGCCAGGATCTTACCTCATTGAGTGGCTTTTCGCTGTCCAACATAGAGTCCTTAACAGCTTCCACCGCTGCCTCCAGAGTCTTGTTGATCCCCAAAATCCTTTTGTAAGCTATTGCAATGTCATTTTTCCCTCCAGTTTCAAGTGTCTCTTGGATTTCCTCCGCATAAAACTTCGCCCGTTTCAATTCCTTCATGTACTTTTGTGCATTAGGGTCTGCCTGCACGTTTGATCAATCGATGATTGTGTACTCCAGAATTTACTAACAATTTGTCCAGTTTAGTCACGAATAGTCCTGGCAGGGTCGCCACTTTTGGTGTGGGAAAACTCGCTTGCCCGGTACACCAAATTAGTATGACATAATTATTATCTTGTTGTTTTATCCATCATATTAAAAACTCTCGATAACCATTTTAAAAGTTTATACATGTCTCTTGCAAGAACTCGGCCAGCGTCCAGCCCTCGTGGTAAGTTCCAAAACGAGGCTCGTGTTCGCATCTGTTCGAGGCTAATTACATTTAACTGAAACAACAGAAAAAATATATAACGAAACTGCAAACATTTTCCAACACCCTGCCCCCATTTAAGTGTCCAGACAGGTTAAATGTCCTCTTTGCACTGCTTGAGAATGTTCTTTATGCGATCCTCTACAATGTCCTTTGCTTTCTGTCTGGGTCCCACTCAGGGAACAAACACTTCTGCTTTTGGGTTCAGTGTTAGTGTGGGGTCCTCTCCTCCAATTTCCAGGTTACATACCAGCTGCAAGGGGCGCTCGACTGTAAAGCCATTTCCCAGCTTTAGCTTTAGTCCATGAACTACTCCATCTCTTCCAACAACCTTGCTCTCCAGTCATCCTAGTTTCCACTGTGCTTTCTGTTTCGTCTCTCCCTTCAGCATCACCACGGCCCCAATGTCTGGTACATGTATCTCCTCCTTGCTGGTTGCCAACTGCTGTCGGTCTTCCAAGGCATGAATGTACTCATCCATGAATCTCCTCTTCAGCTGCTCGTTGCTGTTTTGTAGGAATCTCATTCGCTTTGTAACTTCACTTTCCTTTCCAATCTGGTCCAGATCCTCTTCCAGGATGGGTGTTGGCTTACCTCTCAGCAAAAATGTTGGGTGTAAGTACTGGTTGCTCCAACTCTTCCCCTTGATAAAGCAACGGTCTGTTGTTCATGGTGGTTTCCACATCTAGTAGAGCCTCTTCCTGCTCTTCAAATGTTAGTAGGCTCCTTCAAATAAGCTTGGAGAGAGAGCAGTCAGGTCACGACACGGCTTCAAATGCACTGCTCGAGTGCTAGCACAGGTGAATAGCAAAATGTGTGCCTTACAAATTGTAGACTTCTGTATCTTGTAATACACCGGTCCTGCAAAATCAACTGCAATGACTGCAAATGCATTTGAAAGTTTGGCTCTAAACACCGGCAGCTTGGAGTCCGATGTGCATGAAGATGCCAAGGGCTTGACTCGGTAGCAGCGATAACATTGCAGTTATGGACCACTTTCTTGACTAACGATCTCAGTTTTGGTATCCAAAAACCTTCTCGCACATGGCACAGTGTCATCGCAACTGATCCCCCATGTAGCCTCTGCTTGTGACTGTGCTCAATGATCAACGTAGTCAGCTTGTGATTTCGTGGTAGGAAGATTGGGTGGTAGCCAGATACCCAACCAGCACATCTCCATAATCCTTCTTCGTCCTTCATCAGCTTGATTTGAACTCTTGGGAGGACTGTGCTTGGGCAATCCAAAACTTCTCAGCTGCCTGAATTTCTTTGGTTGTTAGTGGCCCTTTACTCTTGTCGACACCTTTGCAGTTGTTGACAAACCGTTTCACAAATGCAGTGATTCTTAAAAGTTTCCAGTACGATGCGAACTTGGTCAGAAGTGCCTCTGCTGTTTCATTCTGTCGTTCTTCTTCCCTTACGAGATGCTGTTTCTCTTTCCTTGACTGTACTCGTTCTTGGTTGGTCTCAGTGCTCAGTTACTTCTTGCTGCTGTGGCCATTTTCCTTCATCACTTAGCCAGTTGGGCCCTAATGAAACCACAACTCTCCCAACTTGCTCGGTCCAACACCTCAGTTTCCTTGGTCACTCGGGTTTTCATTTATTGGGACGTGATGCCACTTAAAGTAATCCTTTTCCTTCATGGTCTTTGTTCTGTTGCGAACGAACTGGGACCAAGTTCCTTGACCGTTAATCCAGTAAAGCACTGTTGTACTGTCAACCCAACAGTGATACTCAGTAACTGGTTGATTCTGCAGAGTTTCCTTGACGTGACTGATAAGTCGACTCAGCATATGTGCTGCTACAAGTTCCAAGCAAGGAATTGAGAGATCTCATGGTGCTATCTTTGATTTGGCGACAAGCAAGTTCTGCTTAACTGGCATGGCAGTATGGAATGCGAGAATGTAAATAGCTGCTGAAACAGCTAATTTGCTTGCATCAGCAAACCCATGGAGTACTAATGTTGTCACCTCCTCGTTCACAACACTGCGAGGAATACTAATGGAAGACAATTCTTCTATTGCTTTCAGCCATTTGTTCCATGGTCGTTGTATGTCTTCTGGTACCTCTTCATCCCACTTCAATTTCTTCAAGCACACTTCATTGTAAAGTATCTTTCCTGATATTACAACTGGTGTGACAATTCCAAGTAGGTCAAAGATACAGTTGATTGTAGACAACATCTTCCTCTTCGTTAATGGACCTTCGTCATTTCTTTCCAGACATTTTACTAAATTGATTGAGAGCTTGTTATTTTCTCTGTTCCATGCTGTCCCCAAGATTTTTGTCTCATGAGGGCGAGTTCCTACTTCTAGCTTGGCATAAGTTGAACTCTCTGACTCAGAGCTGTCAGAGTTCAGTTCAGAGTCCTCGATATGAGGGGCATTACTGTGCCATTTATGGAGTTGAAATCCTCCATCCTTCATGACTGTTGTCGCTTCTGATTTGAATTTCATAATCTGCTCCTCGTTTTCACCACCTGATTGGACGTCATCCACATAGGTGTTCTTCAACAATTCCTCCACAGTATCTGGATATCTGTCAGCATACTGGCTGATGTGCTTCTGAAGTGTAGAACGAAGAATGTAGGGGCTTGGGTCTGATCCGAAAATAACTCAAGTAAAACAGTAAGCAACAATGTTTCTGTCTTGCAAATTGTCATACCATAACAGACGTAAAGCATCCCGATCCTCAGGTTTAATCTTAATTTGGAGAAATGCCTTCTGTACGTCCCCTGTGATGCAAAACCTGCTCATCCTGTTTCTGAGCAATATGTCGGAAATCAATGGCTGCAAGGGAGGTCCAGTCTCAAGACAGTCATTTAAGGGTGGTGACTGGACGTCTTTCTTTGCTGAAAAGTCGTACACTATTCTCATCGTGGTAGACTCGGCCTCGTCTCTGATAACTGATTGATGCGGGATGTAGCGAATTACCTCTCCTGTGGCTGGTTCTGGGATAAGCTTGAGGATTCGCTACTCCAGCTGTTCCACCATAACTGTGTGGTACTCTTCAAACCTGTGCATTCTCTCTAGCTTTTAGGTAGTGCTTCCTAGCCTTGCCAAGGTCAGTTCCTTGTTTGTTGGCAATAAGGAATGACCCTGTTTCCATGGTAACCTTGTTGAATATGTACCATCCTCCAACCGTCACAGATGGTCTTTGAAGTCATCGTCAAACAATTTATGGCTGTCATCTGCATCTGAGAGTCGCAGTACTTCCTGTGAACACATCTGTTTGAATTCATTGTGGCTTGTTTGCAGAAAGAAACCTTTCTCAGGCTCTGCGTTCGATGACATAGCTTTTCCTGCAAGAATCCATCCCAGCTTAGTTAACTCAGCTGCAGGATCAGCATTGGGGTATGGTCCGATTATGTTTGGCTCTGTAGTCTTGATCCTCTGAACATTGGCCACTCTAAGGATTATGTGGACCGGTAGCTAATCTTGCGTTGCTGATTCCTCACTAAACATCAGTCACTTAAGGTGTGTGTACTTATTCTTCAGATCTAGGATTCTGGGGTTTGGTAGATGTGTCAAGATGGGTTTCTCTGCATTGATGCACTCGAGTTCAATGTTGAAGCCATTGACTGCATATTTGGACTCCAGCTGAACCTTGTAGATCTCTACTATCTCAACTGTACCATACATCTGCTCTACAGCCTTTCTCTCGACTCTGTGTGGTTTCAGGTTCAGCTTTGTTAACAGGTTGGAACTGATATAAGTGCGTCCTGCCCCTGTGTCTAGTATAATTCTAGCTTGTATTCCATTAATTTTCGCAATGACTGTCGCATGTACTGTTGTTTCAACCCCCAGAGCACCGTAGAATCTGTCAGGTTTGGGACACTTCTCCTTGGGATTGAAGTCGGGTCAGAATGTTGATCGTACCTTGTCACAGAGCATTGTATGATGGCTGCCACTGCATTTCCTGCACCCTCGTGATCCGCACTTAATGGTCATGTGCCAGCCTTTGCACAATTGTAGCATATAAATTTGTTTTGTTTCAACAGTTCCCTGCGGTTGGCTATGTCCAATAATTTTGTGCAATCTTTACTTCGATGCTCAGTGGAGTTGCAGTACACACATACTGTTCCCTTTGTTGCTGTTGTGCTGATGAGCTAGCCATCAATAATCCTTTCTTTTCTGCTCATGACCCTGGTCACCTGTTACTTTCTTATTTGACATGTCAGCGGGGAGGGGGTTTCTATCTGTGTATTTTCTCAGGTTCTCAACCCCACTCCTCCCAATTATCATCATTCTGTGCCATGGCTTCCCTTACTGCACCCAGCTTCTCCATTATGTTCTAGACATAGCTCTGAGCATCCCCCCAATTTCTTCAGGGTTCTAACAGTCCTGGACATGTTACCATAAAACTAATCTCTAATCCTGTGTACACTTGTAATTACTCTAACTCTTGAATTTAAGGCCTTGTGAACCTTAATGTCCTTCCCATAAGTAATTTCTAGTATTCACTTGGCTTCTATGCACCCTTCATCTGTGTGTGGTAGGCCTAGTATGCAATCCTTGGGTTTACCCTTGACCATCTTTATAAGGAAATTAAACTTGCTAATTTCTGGAAGACTTGAGCCGTCTACCTCTACCATAAACTGATTCCAAAATCTGAGCCAGTCCTTATAATCCCCCTCGAAAGGTGTGATGGTATACTTTTGCAATTTCACCGCTTGGGGCTTTGCCACTTCTTCATTCTTTTTCTTTGCCAGTTCAGTTTCACGTTCCTGTGGTACAACTCCCTCTTGTCTAATTCATCCAACTTTCCCTTGAGCTTATCCCTTAATTCCTGCATAGGTTTCAATTCTTCTCTACGACTATGAGACCAGGATCTTACCTCATCGAGTGGCTTTTCACCGTCCAACATAGAGTCCTTAACAGCATCCATCGCTGCCTCCTTTTATAAGCTAGCGCAATGTCATCTTTCCCTCCAGTTTCAAGTGTCTCTTGGATTTCCTCCGCATAAAACTTCGCCTGTTTTAATTCCTTCATGTACTTTTGCTCATTAGGATCCGCCATGTTTGATCGATCGGTGATTGTTTACTCCAGAATTTACCCACAATTTGTCCTGTCTAGTCACGAATCATCCTGGCAGGGTCAACTCACATCTGTCAGTCACTATACGTGTATATGACACAAGCTTTTAAAATTACTCACACTGATTTGCAAATTTATATACAATTTCTTGTTTGTCAAGTACATGATTTACGTACCACCTGTTGGAAAACGTTTTCATTATATTTTTCTATTGTTTCGGTTAAAATGTAAATTAGCCTCGAACTGATGCGCGAGCCTCGTTTTGAAACTTGCCACGAGAGCTGGACGCTTGGCGAGTTCTTGCCAGAGAGATGTGTAAACGTAAATGTTTATCGAGAGTTATGATGGATAAAACAGCAAGAAAATCCACATTGTGAGTAAAATAATTTGGTGTACCTGAGCAAAATGTGTTCCAGTATACATGTACTGGTTTACATTTACATTTACCATTGACGGTCTACACTCACAAAATTTGAGTATTTTAGACCCTAAAAACAAAGATAAATACTATTAATAATGAAAATACTAATGTACTAATACTAACACGCACACACTTATAAAGACAGAAATTGTGATCAGCTAGTCCTGGTATAGGTGGCAGACGGCATCTGGTATGGTTGATCAATATGAGTAATGGATATCAATAATAACAAGCATTTGAGCAGGTGAAGGAACCTCTCCTCCCTCTTATTATTATTATTATTATTACTATTATTGTTATTATTGTATTATTATTAATAATATTAATATTGATAGTTCATAAATATATTGATCTAAATGTCATGAGATAAGTTCAGCTTGTGTTATGCAGCTAGAAAATACTTGTAAGCTGTTAATTGAACCATGTTCATCCTTTCACAGCTGATCCATGCAACAGAGATGAGAGTTGAAGTAACATTTGCAGTCATGGACTATTCTGATGGTAAGTAGGATCTTGAACTTGCAGGTTTTGTAAACTGGAAACTGAACGGTCAACAACTACTCTTAAGGTTGTTTTCCATATGGACGTAACGCGTTGCAAACAAATGCAAACAAATGCAAACAGTTTGCGACGGGTTGTTTGCGATCCAATGCAAACTGTTTTCAAAGGTATTTCCATATCGTCCTTTTGTGGTAGACATGACACAAACGTTAACAGTCTCAAACAGTATGTATAGATAGAATTTGTTCTATCTTTACGTCTTGTTTGCGAGGGCTGGGCAGCCGGTCACAAGCAGATTGCGTTGGTTCACAAACAGCGCATCGGAAACTGTTTGTGTTTGTTTATTACGAGTTATATCTATATGGAAAACAACTTTAAATATTAAAAATTGGGTGTTACAATCGCTGGATATGGGGGTGGATAGGCGGCGAAGAACCGAGTATGAGTGGCATTACATATACATGCATTTAATTATTATGTACATGTAACAACGATATCTCCCTCCTGAATATGTGGCACATGCCTTCTCAATGGACCCATTTGGGGGTGGGGGTACATACATACATACATACATACCTACATACGTGCATACGTGCATACGTGCATACATGTATACATATAACTTTATTTAAACTCGGATTTTTTAGTAGGGGGTAGGGCCTGCCACTCTCTGTCTCTTCTGGGAGCTAAAACTCAATATTTATTGTTTTTAATTTTTGAATATCTCTGAAACTAAACGGAAAAATCGAGAAATAAATACATGTATACCGTCTTCTTTGTCTTTTATTACATGTATCATTTCATTTTCTGGACTTAAATTTTCACTGGGTTCCCCTAACTGGGAATAGGTGGTCACAAG
>JANVCK010083553.1:0-12089 GCA_026546655.1 Epizoanthus illoricatus | reverse complement strand
GATCTACCCTCCACCCCCAAATAATAACAATTATGATCATCATCATACCAGAGAGCAGTAGCCCCCACCCCCACCCCAAATAATAATAATTATGATCATCATCATCATACCAGAGGGCAGTAGCCCCTACCCCCCACCCCCAAATTTTAATAATAATTTTAGGATCATCATCAGCGAGGTTAAACTCTGACATGCTAGGTGCAACCAAAGACAAGTGTAGATTAAAAGCAGAGTTTGAGAATTCCAAGTTGTCAAGAGTTGGTCTAGTTCTCCCTCTACCACTATGGATGCCTTGGTAGCTCGGTGGTTAGAGCATCTGCCATGCAATTGGGGTGCACGTGTCATGGGTTTGATTCCAACTCAAGGCAGTTTGGTGTTTTCTTCTTGATACAGAAATCAGTGACTCACTTGTTGAACTTATGAATTTCTTCAATGTTCATGAAAAGATCAGCCAGCTCTTGCTCTGTAAATGGAGATTCCTTGCTTCGCATGTTTTTCAAGTAGCCCTACAAAAAATAATAAAGAAACATATTAAGAAACAAAATGAAACACTAAATTTAATCAAAACAATCCGAGTCCTAGCATGATTTGTACACCAGACAGAATTTCCATACACAGCTTTCATAATGGCAGACAATGAGAATTCCTGGTAAATAGTCACATGAAAAATGAGGCCGCAAAGTCTTGGATTGAACAAGAGAGTCAAGTGTTGAGTGATGACATCTCAAAACAGTCTAAGTTCTGTTGCTTTATCCAAAGACAGCATACCTGGAGCTTCCCTCCTAGGCCAATAACCTGAAGAGTTCAAGAATGAGGAATTGAGGTTCTTGTTGAAGTGCCACAGAGTTGTTGGAAAAGGTCTTAAAACAAAGCTCAACTGGTAAAATGTGTGAATCCAGTATAGAAAGTTGCAGCTAAATCATCTGATTTTAATGTCTTGATTGAAAATAATCTATTTTTGAGATTTTCAACTTGTTGTTCTTTATGTTCTATGTGATTTCTATGTGACCAATGATTTTGGATTCAAGTTCTTGAATTTTCCTTTGATTGTTTTTAATTATTTCCATTAAATATGTTCCGGCAAATCAGTTTGTTTCTAATCAGCATTCTTACAAAAAAGTTCAGAGGTTTCAAACACTTTACTTACCTTCTCTACCTCAATGGTTTCAAAAGATATGTTTTTACTGATTAGAAGTCACCAGCTATATAAATGCCACGATATTTCAGTGGCTAATGCTCTTTCTAGGTGAAGTTCAAGCCCACAGAAACACTGACGGCACAGCTCCAGGTGTTAGCTCAACATTTCCTGTGAGAGTCTTTTTGAGATACTGCTCTTGAAAATGTTTAGAACAAACTTTTCTCACAGGGGTTACTTTTAAATATTTTCCTTAATCTCGTCAGACTGCATGTGTCCACAAGTTTCTTCTTTTAATTAGTAACTTGTTATTGGGGTTCCAACTGAACTAAAAGAAAGAAACTATACTCCTGTCATCCTCGGGATATCCATTCTTCGTACAATTGGGACTGCAGCAGCTGCTGGGCATCTTGTCTGCCCTCTTCCAATGATACTAGAAATATATAATGTTGGAAAATATTCCTTAACTTTGGCCAAAGAAATGCAAAACTCTTATTTCAATTGACTTCAAGTTTTGCAAATTTTCCCTCCAGCCTAGAGAGTTCACTCAAAAAGACTTGACCAGGACCACATACTGTCGGCCATTATAAAAGTTGTGTATAACTCAGCAGCTAGAACCCTAGTATTTATCCAGTGTTGAGGAGGTTATCAATTCAATGATGAACTTTCTCTTTCATGTGCACTTTCACACACAACAAATTTATCCCTTTCAGCCTGATAGATCATTGATATCCACATTCTCCTATGGCTATGAACAAAAATGTAGTTTCATTGGTAATAAGAATAAAGAACTGATCACATAGCAGTAAACATTTCCGAGATGAATTGCCATATATGCTCAGACTCAAGCTGGAGATCTTTAAATCAAGTTTTCAACATTACTTACATGTACAAGTAAGGGCTTTCCAGATTGTGCATATGCAAACCATACATGTGTAAACCATCAGACCTTGCAATTAGTAACATAAGCCCTGGTCCACACACCAGCAAAGTATAAAACGAAACCAAAACATTCCAACCAAAAACCCTGAACATTCCTTTAAGGGCACTAAATAATATAGTAAAAACTATTGTACTCAGTTAGGACCTACCAGAACAGAAAAAGGATGGTGGTCTCTTGTATTACCCCCTCCCCGACCTCCCCCTTCTATATTGCAGACCTGTAACATTACAAATAAAATGTTAACCACATCCTTTCACCATGGATAATGTATCCATAACATGTATTCCTTCGTGGTTTTGAAGAATATATTTTAGCCCCTAGAAAGGTGGGTCCTGACTGAGTACAGTAGTTTTGTCTAGCACCCTAAGACAAGTAAGAAAATCATTGTACAATCAGCCATCTATTTCCAAGATTAATTAATCCCACTTCCCTCCATTCAATGTTGTTCTATGTTTGCAGCTACTGCAAAAAACAGTAAACTATGTGTCCCACATTGAATATTGGTAGTGAGGGGACATTGAGAGGGAGAATTCTACCTTAAGTTTGTACAAGTGTTTAAATAATTTCAGACAGGATTGTAGCAAAATGATCTTGACTTTGCTCACCCAATTGTCTGTTTATAGTTTGGTGAGTAGACCATCCATCTGTTGAGTTTAAATTCTGTTGGGACTTTGAGTGAAATGTGTGTCACACTTTCCAGTATGTCATCTACAAATTAAACTGATACTTTTCCAAAAAAATTCAAGCCTATTATTTTTCCTTTTGAATAACTATTTTAAAATTAATTGTGTTTACCTGTTAAGTAGTATATTATAGAAACATTCTGTGAAAATCTGTAAAAAATAACTTTTATTAATCTTATATAACCCACTATTTAATCATGGCTGCCATGATTTGGCACAGCAGTGTTACCATAGACTAGAGACCTGTAATAACCAGGTGTGATTGACATGGAGTAATGCATAAATATTAACAACAGAAGGACTACTTGCACACCACTATATATCTAGGCTTTAAATTAGTCATGTGGCATTTTCATTACAAGTATAGAGTCTTCCCAACATTCTCCATACTTGCACTGCACTATATAAAAGATAATTATCGTTATTAAATACAAACCACTGGATAATGCATTTCTAGAAATTGGATTGGTTTGCTGCTCACTAGCTATCAGCTCATATACACTAGTTTGACCACATATGGAAGAACAGCTGTTTCGAAAACAAGCTCATATCCACTAGTTTGACCATCTATGGAAGAACAGCTGTTTCGAAAACAAAACAGGTGTTTCATAAAACAGAAGTAAGATTAAAATCGCCGTGTTTTACACCTAATTCCACTTGGGTTCCACTAGTTTCTGTTCGGTTTACACAAAGTTAAAAAGACAAAAGTATATTTTGGCTTATCCAGTGGTTTGTATTTAATAAAACAATTATTCCACTCACACTTGTTGGATATGAGCTGATTATAGCCAACTTGGCGCTGCGTGCCTCGTTGGCTATCTATCAGCTCATATCCAACACGCGTCTGTGAAATAATTGTTAAATACCTTACCATTATAATTTCTTCAAGATCTTTCACATATGTATGTTCAGTGGCAACAATTTCCTGAACAACCCTTTCTGAGTGGCTCACATTTGAGGCTATTGAGGCAACAGACATTCTGTTCTTGTCTGGAGAGTCAGGGGGACACAATGGGAAAGATTCATCATCTGATATCATTGATGGTGACCTCTCACCAGCGGAGTGATACAATGAATCTGGCCGCAGGTGCTCCGAGTCTTCCAGCTCAAATGACCTTGTCAGCAGTGGAGTTTCTGGGGCAAGCTCATCGGCAATAGAATCCCGATAGTTCTCCTTTTCTTCTGGCAGATCTTTGTAGATAATTTCTACACGAGGGCATCCATTGGTCTCCGATGAGGACTTGCTACTCTCGCTGGCATTCTTGTGGTTGTCTTGTAGTAATTTATCAGATGAAAGTGCTCTCTTGAAGAAGTTCTTCCGTTTGGCTAATGATGTGGATTTCTTGGGATGTGAATCTCCATTGCATGATGGATTGAGAGACGAGCCTTTCCTTGGACTAGGCATACTGATCTCCGTAGGAACTGATTTAGCCACTGGGGCCATTTCTGCCAGACAACCAAAGGCAAGGTAATGAATGAATCATCATGTTATTATATTGAATATGTTATGATCAGTTAACCCTTAGACATATGAAGAAGGGGGTCAAAATGCCCCCCTGCAAGGTTTACAGCCTATAACTCTTGCCTTTAAAATGACTGCCTTTAAATTGTCAGTAGCTGTAGTCAGATAAATGACATGTATTCTGACACTAATTAGATGATATAAGCATGAATAATTTATGTGGAAAAATTATGCAAGTTAAGGGTTGCATTCAGTAAATTATTAAAAAAATGCTTTTAAGCTTATATTTTTCAGTTTTTACCATTTATTTTGTGGTTTTTACCTGCAAAACAATGTTCTTTACTTGTTTTTAACTGTTTTGCTGAAAATCTGCAAAAAAATTCAAAAATAGTAAAATCCAAGATAGTCGCCAAAATGGCTGACATGTTTTGGAATGACTGAACATTACCATAGCAACAGTAATGAACTGGAAAATAATTAGTAAAGTGTGGACTACCTGCATGCCAAATTGTCTACCCGAAGTCTCAACCATTTCAAAAATCAGAACCTTGGGGGGGGGGGTCAAAATAACCCCCACCCCTTGTACGTTCATGTTACTCACAAAGGCTTACCATAAAGATATCATAGCTAAGATTGCCTTTCAAAATTGACTGAGTACATGAATCTGAATAATGAATAAAATTTGACTTTGAAAAGATCATGTAACTTGTCACAGGCATAAGCACAAAGTGTCACCACTCAAATAAAAGCTCATAGTGATTCAAAAACAATTTTTTGGACCAAGTCTTTTTAGAACAGAATCAGGAGGTGCACTTAGCTACACAGCCATTCCTCAAAATAATACTTAAATGCCACCTCTAATATGTCTGTTATGTTATATATCAAATATTTTATATATAAATCAGCATAAAACATTAAACAAGCTGGATGAGAAACTTTCAGTTGTACTGCTAACCCATCCTCTCAAGTCTCCTTATAATAACGATAAATTATACAGGTTCCATTGGAAGAACTCAACAATTTCTGCAAGAACATTTACCAAATTTCTGACCAATTTTTTCATTCTTTATAATATTACCATTTAAAATAATCGTTTTGTATTGATAATGGAAGGAGTAGATAAATGTTGTTGACAAATAAAAAATATAAATTTTTTATTGAAAGTTTATAAGTCTACTTGTATGAAAGGAGTACATACTAATGCACCTATCAATGTTTTGCCCAGGAGGGGGGGTGGGCATTTGACAATTTACTTTCACTCCTGGATGGGGCATTTGGCATTATTATCAGTCCCAGGGGATGGGCCAATTGAACTCTTCTCAAGAGCCTGGAAATGGGAAGGGCTCTTCCAAGGAGCCTGGAACTAGCATTGTATGTCTGGCCATTTGGGGTTTCAATAGCCTGCAAGCAGGCTCATTTGTGCGAAAAATTGGGTAAAAGGAAGAGAGAAGAGGGGGTGGGGAGAGGGAAAAGAGGGAAAATGAGCCTGCACGGTAAGCATTGAATCTAGAATCCAGGTCACGTGGTTGCATCCCAAACTGGGACGCAGTGTTCCAGTTGGTTAGTCGTGATTACGTAGCAACTGCAAGTAGACTCAAGGGAATAATGCGACCCAAGGCG
The DNA here is from genome assembly GCA_026546655.1 of Epizoanthus illoricatus. Classification (NCBI taxonomy): domain Eukaryota; kingdom Metazoa; phylum Cnidaria; class Anthozoa; order Zoantharia; family Epizoanthidae; genus Epizoanthus; species Epizoanthus illoricatus. The sequence goes on along the minus strand of JANVCK010083553.1, from coordinate 6,246 downwards.
GTTGAGGAAACAAACACAGACTCGATCGCTGATCAAGGTAGTTTCTCGTCAAAACAAAAGTCTTCTTCAAAGCTGGCAGGAAATAGTAACTGTTCCTTGAATAATTAAATTTTGCTCGATTGAGTAGATGACGTGGATGTTCTTGCTTACTGATTTATATTTGTATCATTGTAAATATGTTTGCAATATGTTTGCAATCAAGATGAATACTTCAAGATACTTCAATGGAAAATTAGCATCTGAGGTCAAGCTATGGTTAGAGTGCATACAACTTGATTTGCCATTCACTATTGCTATGAAACGCTTGGCATTGCGTTCAGCCGAGCTGTCTTTTATCTTCCGTCTATTCAGCGGTGCAACTACGAATTTTGATGAATACTTCCAGTGGAGCGGGATAACTAACATAGAACAATATATATTCAACTCTCTGCAAACAATAGTGTTATATGCATAAACCTATATATTTGCACTGACAGCTCACTGATGAATTCACATTCACTGCCAATCCCGCAAAGCCAAAGGCCTATTTTAAGCTAAAGGCTTGTGCAGTATTCATGTTATCCTGCACTGAATATTGATATCACAGTATCAAAGGTATGTTACTTTAGTTAATTCTACATGTAGAACTGAATAATTTCACTTCTCTTCAGAAGACGGCTTTTCTTCAGTTTGACATTCTATAGAAAGCATCGGTGTTTGATTTCTAACAGTTCCGGCGAGTGTCACATGTCATTAATTAAAACCACAAGTGTCAATGGGTGGGAGGCCATGATCCGTACTTTCCGTGCTGGCTCATTTTCCCTCTCTCCCCCCTCCCCCCCTCTTAGACTCTCTCCCTTTTCCCCATTTTTTTGCACAAATGAGCTTTCTCACAGGCTAGGGTTTCAATGATTTGATGAATATTCTTCCTGAGTCTGTAGTTTTTTCCTCCACCCTTTGTTGAAATCAATCTTTAAAGCTTTACTTAACACTGACAGTAAGTTGGATTCCATTGTTTCTTTGTGCTTTTGTTTGTCATCATGGGTCATGTGATCATTTCCTTTTATAAAATAGCATTGTGTTTGTTTGACACACAGCTCCCAGGGGTGGGGATGTTTTACTCTATTTGACAAAATCATATCACATCACATCACATCACATCACATCACAACACAACACAAAGCAACACAACACAACACATCACATCACAACACGTCATCACAACACAACACAACACATCACATCACATCACAACACAACACATCACATTACAATTAATGCAAGTCTGAGTAAGTCTGTATTATAAATGGGTTTTCATCAAAGTTTTAAGATTAATTAGGTAGTGAAACAGTTAATTATAGTGATATATACAATTGATTAATTAACCAAACACTAGCTGGAAATATGTTGTGCAAGTTTGGCCTGTTACTACAAATTCCAACCAGACAGAAAAAAACATTTTTTCCTAGAGTTTTCCAGGGGCCTGGAGGGCAATAATTATGAAATTCCACAAGTTTTCCAGGAATTTCAGTAGTACATACATGTACATGTAGTGTGAATTATCCTGTTTAATACTATTAATAATTTATACGCACTGTTAACAATTCAACTCACTTCTTTCTCCTGGGTCTAAATCACTGGATAACACAGACATAATGTGTAATCAGCCACAAAATCTGTTGGTTTAACAAACAAAAGTAAAATAAATTAAACTTTTTCAAAAATAAATTGATAACTGTACCCCCACAAGCCACTAGCCATCACACAATAAACAAGTACCTGACCTTAAATCAGCACATTCATTTGACAACCTGTACAAGCAGCCTGCCCAGTGAATTTGTATGCTCAAGAAAGTCAGATGTCTTCAACCAATGCCAGAGAGGATATGGTTGTGTACTACTTACCAACAACAAGACTACATGTACTGATCTGAAAAATATGCAACCTAAATTCAGTGATTAAACACTAACCACATTTGGCGAGCACAATGGCATCTACAGTAAGCTGCAATTATTTTGCTTCAACAAGAGATCTGGCAACAAACAGTACCAGTACGGTCAATTTATGTTTGGTGTGCTCCTATGCATTTTAAAGGTTTTGTAATTATGTAGATACATATGTAATATACCTTCATTCTAAATCTTGACATTGGAAATCTCTTTCAACACAAAATATAATACTGTTGTGCAATATTAACTACAAGAACTTTATGGTTTAATGACTTAAGTTGCTAATGTCACACACATAAAATACACACAGTTCTGTTCACTCAGCTGTACAGTAAAGGAGCAACTTCCTCATGCAGAGGGCTCAGATGATATCACACTCAAAAATAACAGAGACTAATATATATAGAGTAATCCAACCATAACTAACCCCAAGACAATGCAATTTCATTACCTGAGGAAGCACCGATAAAGTATATGAGATTTCTATAAATCTGGTAAAATGTATTACTTGCTGCATGGGCACTGATGATACAAACTGCACAGTGTAAAAACATTTTATGAAGCACTGGCACAAGAAGATGTTCTGGAGTTTTAATATTTTCGGCATTTCTCAATTCAGCAATTAATATTTACTCCAAATAACACAACTTCCTCACTTAACTTGTTAACATTATACATGTATATACATACCCAGGCAGTACTGCTTTTATTGTGGACTCAGGAAACACAGTAAACATCTACTGTAATATATGTATATATGGATGATAGAAGGTGATAATGGAATTGCGTTACTAGTAAGACCAGTGTATAATTTAAGCCAAATTTTCCCACAGTAAACATATGATTTAACTGGGGTGAAACTGTGATTAACTGATACACAGATCCCTCCCCTAGAAATTGCCACACATTCAAATAGGAGAAACTAACATTAGCTGACTAAGCTCATTTACTACTGACTAAACCACTTTTTACCTGCTGTTTACTGACTATAACAGTATCCCATTTTCACCCTCATGAATATTCACTATCAATGTTAGTTTACATTCTATACCGACTCCTTTTGTCCACATATTATACTCAGTATTAACATAATTGGGCACTGAAGCATCAGATATACATTGTATACATGTACTAGATATTGAAAATATGTGTAATGTTATGTCAATGCTTTGTATAAAAGTACAAGTTAAGCAGAATTAGACAGTAGATCTTACCATTGAAATATCAGAATAGTACACTCTACTGTAAACCATTTTACTGTTTTAATTCAGAGGCTGCAAATAATGTTATTTATATTTATTTTAAATTATTTACACCCTTGATCCTCATAAAGACTAGAAACATTATTGGCATAATTTTTAGTAAGAAAAAATATTCCAATACAGCCAGCCACATGCTGTATTCAGATATCAGCCAGATATATTCCACTGCTTATTGTATTCAGATACAATCATGACACATCAGATATTGTGGTTATGAGTAACACCTGCCCTGCCCAACATTATATGGGTCTTAATTGACTTGAAGGAGAGAAATTTCCTGTAATGTGACATTTTAATAACATCTGTCAATACAAAAATATTTGCATAATATTTTAATTAGTAAAAGGTCATGATAGGTTTTTATTAGCAAAGTCAAGCAGACAATTTAATTTTAAAAATAAAATTTATACAACAAAAGCTTTTAGTAAACCACAGAATATGGCAAAGTAAATAATTATTATGACCTGGCCCCAGTTGTTTAAAGAATGGATAGCACTAACTATAGTCCTATTCTGTGGAAAAAATTCTTATTCAGTGGAGAAAATGGGCTAAATAGTTTACTTAACACTTATAAATCTGGGCCCAGTTGCTCAAAAATTAGTTAACCCTAACTCAGGGTTAAAATTTTAACCCATGATAGAGTTTATTTCCTTATAGACTGATTTGGGCTCTCATATATTGGGTTTATGTAACTATGTTTCTGAGTAATGTTTCAATAATACTTTATAGACACCGGATTACATATTCCTAGATGAAGAAATCTCATTTTAAATTTGGCCTAACCCTGGGTTAAAGTTCACCCACTTTCAAGCAACTGGGGCCTGGTGGGTAAGGATTTATCCACTGGATAGTGTTATCTACTCTTTGAACAAACAGGGCCTGGGTTCAGTTGTTCAAAAGTGGGTTAACTTTAACCCAGGGTTACAATTTTAACTCATGATTGTGTTTCTTGCTTATAGACTGATTTGGTCTGTCATATCAGGTTTACATAACTGGGTTTATGAGGAATGTTTCAGTGATACTCAGTAAGCATCTGATTACGTATTCCTAGATGAAGAAATCTCATTTAAAACTTGGCTTAACCCTGGGTTAAAGTTAACCTACTTTTGAGCAACTGGGCCTTTTGCAGGTTAACTAGCTGTTTCATAACTGTTTATACTTAATTTGTGACTGAAGCCTCATGATCAGGGCCAAGGTACTGAAACATCAGAACCCAAGGTTTTTAGTACCAATGAAGTCTGACAAAATTAATTGTTTAGAGCTCTTACTAGTGCTCAGTCTAAATATTTACTACTGAAAACTTGAGAGCCAAAAGCTTTTAGTACTTGCAGCCCACACAACTAAGTTTTTGTTTGCAGTTCTGGAGCCTCTAATGTTTGCTATATAAATATATTGAAGCCTTAGAGTTCAAGTTTTTGGTACCTGGCACCGGATAGGAATTTGTTTGGAGATCTGTTAAGCCTCTTACTCCTATCCTATTATCATGCTATCCTGGGTGTCACAAAAAGGCTGGGGGAGGCTTTTCAGGCCCCCAATCCTGATTTCTTTATCACTGGATATATTTTGATAAAACTTGGCACAAATACTTTTTGAATTGTACTAAAAATGTACAAAATTAGGTAATAATAATTAGCCTAATTAATAAAGTATATTGTCTAGGAGTTACCAATGGCAAGTGAAAATTATACATATCTCTTATTAGCCGAGTGCGAGGTTCATATGGTAAGTTATGGAACGAGTGTTTTCCTTCCTTTTATGGCCCAAGCATAAAGCGCATGGGCCATGAAAAAGGGAAGGAAAAATATGAGGATCCATAACTTAGCATACTGACTGAGCAAACGAGGCTAACAAGATGTTTCTTATATAGCTTTGTTGCATTTTAACTGAATTTGTGTTTGTAAAACAAGACTTGAAAAAGTAAACAAATGACAGCTGCTCAAGAGTGAGCTAGATGTCCATACGGCAACTTACAGACCTATAATTGACCAATCAGAGCATGCAAAATTAGTCAGCCATATAACAATGACAGTTGAGTATTCTATACTAATCAATTAGTGATATAGAATTGCAAACTATAATTTCCATCCATTTCTATTATAAATAAAGACTTTTTTCTGCTTGCAATTTTGTATAGAGAAGTGAACAAAGCAGTTGTCAATATAGTCGTGGTCACATGCAGTGTCAGTTCCATTTCAAAACAATTCAATTCAGGTCAAATTGTTACATACATTACGGCGGACAGCAGCCTGACAAGCAATGGAGTATGCAACACAGAGGTAATTATCTGGAAATGCAAAGTTATCCCTGCAAGCATTTTGTCTTTTCATGATCATGTAACACAATTTCCTGCTGAGGACAATTGACAGATCATGTGGCTCAGGAACAGAGAATTGAGCAGTAGTTATTTTTGGTTCCTCCTGCTTAGACTATCCCAGTATTCAAGTTCATAGTTACATGCTTTATGAAAAATTCTAGTTTTAAAGCTACAAAAATTACTTTAACTTATTACTTTTATTACAAGTTATAAAGTTCTACAATTTATTCTTCACTAAGTGGGATACATATTTAAGCCATAGAGATAAATGTAGATACATCTTCAATCTTGTTCTTTGTTTTTCTCTTTTCTCTCACAAACCCTCAATCTGGTTCACTCACATTTATTCTCTCACAAACCCTCAGTCTGGTGCACTCACATTCACTCTCTCTCACAAACCCTCAGTCTGGTTCACTCACATTCACTCTCTCTCACAAACCCTCAGTCTGGTTCACTCACATTCACTCTCTCACAAACCCTCAATCTGGTTCACTCACATTCACTCTCTCTCACAAACCTACAGTCTGGCTCTCTCTCACAAACCCTCAATCTGGTTCACTCACATTCACTCTCTCACAAACCCTCAGTCTGGTTCACTCACATTCACTCTTTCTCACGAACCCTCAGTCTCGTTCACTCACATTCACTCTCTCTCAAACCCTCAATCTGGTTCACTCACATTCACTCTCTCTCACAAACCCTCAGTCTGGTTCACTCACATTCACTCTCTCTCACAAACCCT
>JANVCK010083442.1:0-12089 GCA_026546655.1 Epizoanthus illoricatus | reverse complement strand
AATATTTTCAGCCTAAAATCAGCAGAAAAATAAGAATATCCAGCCTGGGCCTGGAAAACAATATTCTTATAAAAAAAGAGTGTATTGTAATTGAGTCAGTTGTTATGTAAATTTTTAGACAATAGATCGTAGAAAGTTCTGCGACAAAAACGTAGCGTGTGAGGCCGGCTTTACAGATTGCATATAAATTACAAAAAATGAAACTAACATTTCTTTATTTCTTTTTCTTTTTTTGTTTCTTTTACTTGTTTTGTGCCTATCATACACTGTGTATTTAATAAATAGTACTGAATTTATCTTTGCCAAACTACCCGACTCTTGTAGCCTGCGTCGCAGAAGTCCTGGTGTTTTAAATTAAAATATATCCTAAACCAAAGGTTTGGAATCCGTCTGCAACGCAGGCTAGACTCTTGTAGCCTCATTAGGTTAATTCGTGTAGCTCAGTGTACCACAATTTAGTTTAATTAATTTTAAATATTCTACGATGTATTACAATTAATGGTACAAATAAAGCTTGAACCTTGAACCTTGCGATATATGTAAATCTCAAAGTTACAATGCTTGCTTTATATAAATCGCAATGGAGTTAATTGCAGTTTGAAATAACTTTGTTATTTACAAATTGCAAGAAACATAATTTTGCAATTTCTACATCACAAGCGATAACTTATCATACTTGTCAATGCTCGTTAATTGTAACTTATAATACCTAACTCATTTTATTTGTGATTTTCTAAATATAAAAAAATCAGTGAGAAAACAACTAAGTCATACTTTTACACTTGGCGTATTTTTCTCGCTGCGAAAGAAGATTAATGTCTGCGGGAAGGCTATCTCATAGTGGACACTATTTTTATTTTAAAAATTATAATTTTAAGACAGCGTGCCATCCGACCCGACTGAAGCATATACATATACATCGCCTGTGCAATGGTCTGGCTGTCATGTATCATTTGTATGTTTATTTAATGTACGTCATGTAAGTGAAAACGTGTTTCGAACCAGCGTACACATAGTGTCTGCTATGTTTCTATGGCCCATAAAAAGTATTCTTCCAAAAATTAAATATTTCGTTATCAAGCAGTCGTTAGTGAGATCAGAGTCAGATTGTCAAATAAAAGGCAAGGTATGTCATATGTTGTGCACAATGCCCAGATACTAGATAGCGAAAGCCCGGGTAACAAATAAAGACTGCTGTTCAGAAATGAGCGATTCTGATAACGGAGTATTCATTTACCACCTGCAGTTAAAAATATAAGGGTGTTTGCTACAGCTCACGGAAGAATGAGTTTAGTACCTTTCCTGAGAAAGCAAGCAACAAAAGGGAATCAAAGATCTCGAGAAAATATGGATTTGTAGCAACAGAACTATTCTTTAGCATTCGTGTCCTGAACAATGGTAGCTAACACAATAACAGGTTTCACAGATTCGAGAGCTATTTATCTTTGTTTGCATAAGTTCCACATCACTGGAGACGTAAATCTTATTTTAAAATGTTATGATAGTCTAGCAGTATTATTATTTATTCACAAAAACGTATTCCAGATTTTAAAGCCGCCGAGAGCGAACAGCGGTTTAGAGGGCTGTGACAAACTTCCGATCTTATCTGTCAACACATTACTGTCAAATCCGTCTCCAAGATTGTTCTAGATTCTCGCTGCCAAGCAGTGTGCCAGACTCGAGACTGAAATGAATTTCTGTCCAGCGTGAACTGAATTTTCACTGCTGGTCCGACGCTGTTGGTGCTTAGTCTGTTCTCACACGTCATTACAAGCAGAATATCACGGTACGATTGCAGTTGTGGTCGTGTGTAGTGGAATTCTTAGCCAGCAGCCGAAGGGATTACATTTTGGAAAATACTTGACATACGGATTTATTTTGATTGAAGCCATTTTGTCAGGAAAACTCAAATAACCGAAACCTGTTTCATTGTACAGAGGTTTAGTGCAACGTTAGCTCAGCCGAACTCTGTCAAAGACTTTGTATCAACTGTTACTACTGCAAGCAGTTGGAATTAAGAAATGGCTTTCTTTCAGAAAGCTGCACATCGACCGATTTCTTTCGAAGGAATCAAGTGTCCTGTTTGTGACGAAGAGTTCGACGAGCCAAAACAGCTTCCATGTCAACATACCGTTTGCGTTGGATGCTTGGAAGAAGCTGAGAGACCGAACGCTATGCTTCTTATATGTCCCATTGACGACCAAGAATTGCCCCTTCCCGCAGGAGGCATCTCTATGCTTCCTACTGACGCTCGGGTTTTGAGGCTGATCGAGAAGCAGGCAAGATTGAAAGGCCCCGAACCTCTGAAACCAAGAAAGGAACGAGATTCAAGCAAATCGGCACCCGCTCCAAGAAAGCGAGCTCCTCAAGAGTCAGCTTTAACTTTCGAAGAACTGGAAGAGGAATCGAAGAGAGTGCGGGAGGAAATTAAAGATATGGGAGATAAGTTGAGAGATATGGTCGCATTTAAAGAGAGACAGTTGAACGAAGCATTAGATAAGTTGGTCCAGAAAGAGAAAAGTGCGATTGAATCAAACGAGTCCAGCTCAACTGGGTCAAAAGGTGGCAAAACTAACACATTCTTGTTGGATCTCACCGGGGGGCGAAAAGCCTATTCTGAATTGAAGGACAAAGGGTTGGGAAAAGTCAAGCATAAAGATGAACTTGATCTGCCGGGGGGTACATTGCCAATTCCTCTGGCCCTCCTGAAGGCACGAAAGAAAGTCGAAGGTGGCGTCGAAAGCCTGGGATCTCTGAATATTCCTGTTCGCATGAAATCAAAATTCACCGCTGGATCAGTTGCTGTTAGCGATGACGGTAACATTGCTGTCTGCGATAACGGAAGTTCAACTATCTTGGTGTTCGGTCCAAAGGGCGAACCCTTGCACCAAGTGGGGAAACAGGGTACGAAAGAGGCAATCGACTTGGAATTCTTGAGTGGCGTGGCGTTTATGAGTGACGGCCGTATGGTCGTGTCGGACGGCCCTCTGGAAGACAGGCAGAAACTGCTTCTGTTTGACAGCCATGGCAAATTCGTCAAGGTCCTGGTTGAGTGTGACGAGTCGGAAGACCTGTGGTTCGGTACAGTGACGGTGGATGAGGATGACCGCATCATACTGGCCTGTAGTGGCTCCAGCCCACACATCCGTGTTTACACCAAGAACGGCGATCTCGAGATGAAGTTTGGCTCTAAAGGAGACGATCGCATCACAGGCCCAGAGAAAGCCATCTTTTATGATGGAGAGTTCTTTGTGTCCGACTCCTGCAGCGGCAGAAATCAAAGTTACATCCGGGTATTCAACGAAGATGGTCAGTTCGAGCGGAAGTTCGACGAGGATCGGCTGGGCACTGGTCAGCAGGACAACTGGGGAATCGAGATCACCCACCCCATCAAGATGGCTGTGGACTACGAGAACAGCACCATCCTGGCTTACCACAGTATGCAGAAGATCATTAACATCTACAACCCCGAGGGTACGTTTGTGACCAAGCTTCCCGCTGTCTCCGGTATACGAGACTTGGCCCTGTCGGAGGATAGGAGAATCATCTGCTCGTGTGGAGATGACAGCGAGTGGCCAAGGAGTATCCAATACATCCCATACCTTTGAGACACCCACCCACCCACATACTACTGTGCTGTAGTGTATCCTCCAGGAACAATGAACTGTGAAACTGACTCGTCTTGAACGTTTAATATTTTTGGCCGTGTTAACGACGAAAACTGAAAACGATTCTACGGTACTCAAAATCAAAGGAATGTATGTGATAGATTACTACGAGAGTTGTTATCCTCCGAGACCGAAGGCATCAAGCGGAAGGGAGAAAGATGTGGCTTAAGTGAAACTGGGCCAGGGAAAAGAACTTCTTTCCCTCCCCTTCCCTTCTTCCACTTCAATCTTTTCTCCGCTGGACGCTCGAAATCTCCGAGGATGAGAAAATGCTGACACAGAAAATATGAAATATCTACCTTATAAGGCTTATTATTGGAAATTATAGCCTCCAAAGCAAACGCCTTATTTCGTTCAAGGAAATAAGTCCTTTGTATTGGAGGCTAAGGGAATCAACGCTCCATGACTGAGTAACAGGAAGTTCATTTCTAAAAACTGTTTTTATCAAAATTGTCTTTTAGCAGAGCAAGGGTATAAACAAGCAACAGGAAATGATTCTATAGAGTTCAGTCAAACTCCTTTCTACGAAATATTAATTATTAGAACATAAATATGAATCGATTTATTTTAATTAATCAATTAACAAAATGATTATGGCGCAAAGAACGAAAACACGGGCAGTAGAGTATTGTTGTGCTGTCACTTCGAACTGTTCATGCTGCCCACCTCCTAAGTAAACACTAAGCCCAGTCGTTAAGTCCTGCTGCTAGTAAGTTCTTTGAAGATTGTTATTAAATTCAATAAATTTTGTTGCTTCCCTTGGCTGTGCGTGATATCGATGGACGACCGACCATTCGACTGTAGATTAACAAATATATATGAATACAGAAAGAAAGACAACGAACGAATGAATGCATGGATGAATGAACGAACGAACGAACGAACCACCTCAAGTAAAGAGAGAAAATAAGAAAAAAAGTTGAAAGAAACTAAAAAGAACAAGGAAGACAGGCAGACAGACGGAGAGACAGACAGACAGCCGACATACTGAAACAGTGACAAACCGACAGGCAGGCAGACGGACAAACACGACCTACAGACGGACAGACTCGGCCGTAAAGCAGTTGTAGGTATGCAGTGTGAGAGACAGAGGCAAATAGAAACAGCGATAGACTGCAACAAATTTTAAAACACCCTCTCGGATAGCAGATGCGATGACCGGTCACACAACCGATGGCGAGAAAATGACGACATCGCACATTTCAGAATGTCAGTGTTCAGAACCAGCAAATTACAGCCATAAATGTGTACTTTTTCTCCGACAGTTATGCAAACTTGCGGCAGATTTTGCAATAAAGAATTTTACAAGCCTTTTGATGGCACACGGAATGATCTAAAATACAATTTTCTGCGACCAAAATATAATATCTCAAAGTGCAGTGCGACATCTCCGAACAATACAAAAGAACCTTTATTTTAGGTTTTTGGTATTTCTTGGGGGTTTTGGGTTGAAAAGAAGCTTGTTGGAAAAACACCTAACTAAACAATCTTTGTCCTTATCATAAGACTCCAAAAACAGGATTTCCTCAGTCAGCTTTTACTGCGGAAGATATCTTTCACAAAGATCTTCGTAAGTGGTCAGGACCCAAATGAATTAAATTTGTTTGTTTTGTGGTAGGCCGCGGAATAGGTTGCGATAAATGGCAAAGGAGAAGGGGGATTGGCCCCAGCCCCTTGGGGCCTCTCTGCGTTGCTGAAGTGCTGGGATTTTGACTTGTTTCTTAATCAGTTTAAAATAGCTTCGTAGTTCCTGCTTGTTAATTGCTTACTCTTAACAACCCGAGGGTCGGGTATTTGACCAATACCGTAAAAATTCCACAAAGACTCCCCCCCTTTCCAAAAACGAAGACGATTAAGGACGAGTTCGATCAGTATCCGGGATATTATATTCTTCTGCAAAACATTTCTTACTTCTAACTTCATGCGAGGCTGTGACTGATTCTTGAATAAGGCCCCCCCCTGGAAGTCGTGAAAATACATAAGCCCCTGGAGGCTTAACAGAGCTTTTACGGTAATTGTAGTACACACAGTCAAAGTTGCTTTTAAGCAAAAAAATGACCCAATTGATCAGGCCCCTGTTCGGGTATTTTCAAGAAAAATCCTCCATCCCCAATTGACAGGTCTGGTGAACTTCACCAGCAAGTGTCCCTTGCTAGCTAGATATCTACCACAACAACTGACCGGAACAGCAATCCAACTCATTTTTATAATAAATAGAAATAAGCCGTTTGTGTTGTGTTTTTTTTATTTACAAACGAATTATTTCTCGAGACTATTTCTCTGTAAATATAAGTTTTCAACAAAGAATGGATATTATACTGTTGTATCTGGCGTATTCGGGTATATTATATGTTCTGCCAAGTGTACCCACCGCGCTCGGTGTTAGTACGGTATTTGAAAATACATCGCTTAGGAATTTACATTTGTCCACTACGTACAAATGTTTCAAAAACATTACCACATCATATATATACTGTAGTCCAGACATGGACACGTTCCATTTGTCGCATCTGGTCCGCTCGACCGGTCAGTTCTCAAATGGAACGTGACAACTATCGGAACTGGTTTTGGCCAGACTGGCCCTGCTCATGGATTAGAGCCGCTCAGTTCTCCCGTTCTGGACGGCCAGGGCGCGGGAATTTGGTGAGTTTTGCCGGGAAAAAGTGCACTAGGTGCTGATAACCTGCAGCAAATTCTTATGATACAAATTTTTCCCAACTCGACTTATAGCAATAGTAGGAGATTCAAACTGGATAAATTGTCACATCACAAATTGGCAGACAGAAGGCAATTCCTATAGATTCAAATTTGTAATTTACGACGAATCTTCTGTTTTGACTGACAGACCACTTACAGTCGCAACTGAATCGATTCAAAGGTTTCACGTTGCATGATTTGAAAGACGAAGGTCAGTACAAATCAAAAAATATTGAAACATTGTACTAATTATGCATTTATAGTGAGATACTTTCCCGAGGCCGTGTCTTCCATGCGAGTACTTTCTTCTAATATTTCATCCGACAGTAGAGCATCTCTCTCTGAAATCTTCCGCGTCCTGCGAGAGGGTCTGTGCCTTGGGGTGCCCTTACCCACCACGTCCAGTTCTAGTCTGGTATATTTTTCACGAAAGACAATCAGCAGAGGAATACACATGCCACAGATAGCCACCAGACACCAGTTCATCCACATCGTACCTGCAAGAAACAACGGAATACTTTTCGCAAGGTGTTTCCGCTTGTTATGGGGGGCGGGGGAGGCTTACAGTTACAGTAATAAGGCGAATTTAGGATGCGTTTTGAAGGGGAAAGATTGAATGACACGCATGTACCGTAAACGCTGTATTAAACCCCTGGGGCATATTTTTTCAGGACTTCTAGAAGGGGGGCTTAATAGAGAGTGGTGGGACTTATTCAAAGCTCACTGACGGCTAAAGACGGAGACATCATTTTTCTTCTGAAATGCCAACTAGCTTTATTAAATAGCGATACAGTCTGCAAACTGAAACAAATGGAGGCCAAAGAACAATTATTAATATACTCAAAACAGAACTCGATAAGAAAGTATTGAAATTGCACCATATGAAGTTGAGATCAAGAATAAAATACGCTTCTAACCCATCCTAAGTTGTCTTCTTTTTGGGAGGTGGGTAGGGGGGAGGTTAGTGGAGACGGGGGGCTTTTTATGGAAACTTGAAGCTCTATAGGGGGGTATTCACTAAGAACCCATTTACACTGAGAACACTCGAGTCATGGGAGTACTCAGGGAGTACTCCAAGTTAGATCATTCGCGAGAGGTACACTCTATTTTTCTTATAAGAACCTTTTTTATATGAATGTTTAGGCTGAGAAAGGCCAAAATTTTAAGAACATGCTAAGAACATACCCAAGACTGGAATTTGGTTAAGAACATTGTTTTCCGTTTGAGTTTCAGAAAAGACAGCTACATGTCCAATAATTTAAGTTCTTCAAATACTAGACACTGCTTTCTAGTTATTATATTCTTTTTCTATTCCCAACAGAACAATACTGAAAAGTGTATCCTAAAATTTAAGTTCAAAACAGCATTGTGAGCCACGAAAGTGTTGATGACATGTTTGATATCAGTTGAACAAATCTGTTTTACGTGATTTCGTCTGCGAGGCAAATTGAAGACGGAGTAAGGGAGGCTGCGTGGCCGAGCGGTTTAAAGCGCTGATTCGTAACCCCGAGGTTCCGAGTTCGAGTCCTATGCCCGCCGGTCACGCTGGTGTATATAATGTAGCCTTCTGGCCAGCCTCCTTGCCAGATTGGGTTTCTAACCCATTTATGGCATTTATGTTCCATTTGATTATTGTTTGTGGATTTATTAACATGGTGCTGAAAAGCCTCAAAGGGGAGTCACCATTAAAAAAGTATTTTTTAATAATGAATAGTGAAAGTGTATTTATATAGCTCACCAATTCCTGGGATCATGAGGGCAACAAGAAAAAGCATGCATGCTAAGTGGTTGGAAGTTGTAATCAACGCCATAGGAATGCCTTCGGCTACGGGGTACGTGGTCTCTACTGTCAGCTCGTAGAACAAAGGAATTGATCCATTAATGAAACATCCTCCAAGGATGGCCGAGATATACAGCGACACTGCAAAGTAAGGCAATAATTTAATTTTATGATAAAGTAGAAATCCTCAAGATAATTTTAAGCTCTATTTGATTTTTCCATAGCAAAATGTTGACTAACCAACATAAAGTTTTGGGTTTCACAATGCCGTGGCCAGACTTTAAATTTGATATGGAACAAAATCAGAGCTTTAAATACCCTTAAAATGGAGCACTGACAGAGTGAGGGGGGTAAAGTGCGCACTGTCAGCTTCCATTGATACCAGCTTTCAAAGCTGACCGAACTACTGACGTTAAATACAAGTACCTTTACCTTTATCAACGAGCGCCGAAGGCTCAAGCTCCAGAGGGGGGGGGGGTATTTACCCAAGAAAATTTTGAAACTTTAGGTTCTCGGAAATGGCATTTCCAGCACTCTGCGGGCATTTTCGATCAAAATATGTGAACGACTCATTTTATTCTCTTGTATACTGCACATTTACGACGAGGCAAATCCTGTGTGCTGGTTACGGTACTAGTGGCACTGCTTCATTGATCTGATTACCTTACGTTATTGACAGACTGCTACTCTTCCAACTCTCTTTCTCTCCCGCCATTTAGAACCTACGTTTCCTTGCCGGACTGGACCAGCCATTTTACGATATCCTTCCCTTGTCTCTTCAGCTACTCTTCTACTACATCTCTCATGATTTAGTCTTGCAATTAATCTATTTTCTTCTTTCTTCTTCCTTCCTCTCTTCCACTAACTTGTCATTTTCTTTCTCCTCTTCCACTCAGCTCTTCTTCTTTTTTTCTTCTTCCTCTTCCTCCTCCTCAATCCCTCTTCCAATAACTTCCCATTCAATTTATTTTCGCATATTTCACTAATCTTGTACATATTTCTCCATTCTCTTTTATTAAACCTTCAATTTCTCATTTTCTTCCACTAATTTCCCATTACTTTCTTCTCATTAACGTTGCTTCTTCCTCCTCATTCTCTTCAACCATCTTCTCATTTTCTCCATTCTCCAATAACACTAATCTTCCACTTCTCCTTCCTCTTAACTCTCTTCTACTGTTCTCCCAGTTTTCTTCCTTCCCTGATCTACTAATCGACCCCTTCTCCTTCACCATTCCAATTTCCCAAATATAATAACTGCCACTAAGTAATGAGTCACCCATTGAAAACTTACCAAGTGAAAACTTTATCAACTTTTGACAAAGAATGGAGAACCACAAGAATGATCCAGTAGAACCGATGAACATAATAATGAGAAAGTGCTTCATTCTCCCAGTAAAATAATCAGCGAATCTGCAAAATAATACAATGGGATTATACAATGTCTTTATACATCTTTACAGAGCCTTTATAGCAAAGGTTGGCATAAGTTTAGTTTTTGAACCTTTTGTTGCTTCGACTTCACGTGAACATGAAAGAAGTTTTGATATTCTTCATGATTCGTGAAAAAGGCCAATATTCTTACGTGATTCTATTATGTAAGGTGGTATAGGGGTCCCTCCCAAAGTTGATTGTCAGGATAAAACAATGACAGCAATTTTCATTGGCTGCATATTTCAAGACAGCAAAATGTACATATAGCGTGGGTCCTCTTTGTTCACACTTCAATGCACATGAATAGCAGAAGCACAAATTAAAAAAGCTTCCCAACTTTGGTTTTTTAAAAAATATTATTTTTAGTCAAATATATAAACAAAACCACTGTTGCCTGGTGTTCTGTGGAACATGAGTTTTTGCTTACCATAGGGAAGAAATGTTTCACGCAACTGTCGGCCTCAGGTAACATTAGTTCCCTGGGGCAAGCAAGCACTTGCGTTCCATAGAATTCGAACACCAGCCAACAGTTATATATATAATGTTTACCTACCTTGCCATCATCAGACCAAACACACAACCAGCAATATTTGCATAGAATCCAATCCAGCCAGCAGTGTCCTATTCAAATAACATTGACACTGACAGTCAGTTTCTGCAGTAAACTGCAATTAAGTCTGATGTTCAACAAAATGCCACTATAATTTATAACAATATTTTATAATTACATTTAGCACATACAAATGCATAGTTAATGATCACAGGCTGTTGATTCATATTTTTCAGTCGTACCTGACCCAATTTAAATGCCAGTAAATTGACAGCAAGCACTCCTCCCCAGCCACTAAAGACTCCTAAATGGTACAGAAAATTGTATATTTATTAGACCTGATGCTTACAACTCTTAAATTGGACACAAAATGCATATTTATTAGGCCTGATGTCTACAGGATCTCTAAATTAGTGAATACATAAATCCTTTCGTGTGCTGATGATGGAGATGACTTAAGGTGAAGATTTGCAAGCATTTATGAGACTGGTGTAATGTTACAAACACATTAATTTTACTTCTTGTAATAAGACATCTGCAGTTGCAGAGGGAGTCAACTATATTAAATAAAACCAACCCATAACAATTATTTTGATGATTCCAAATTGTCGTGGCTGGTTAAAGACTGGTTCCTGTTAGGGGTTTTTGTTTTTTCTTTGACAGAATTAATTGTTTCTCTTTCAGTTGTTTTGTCAGAGTTACCCTCTCTGATGATGATCATAATCACATACCTGTTGTGGATCCATACAACACATTCAGAATCCAGAATTGACAGTTTCTGCAGGAGACAAGAAATTGAAAGAAAAATTATTATATGTTTGTATATAATAATTACCCTTCACTAGGAACAACAAAGGAAAGTATGTGGAAGTATCAAAAGCACACATACTTCATAAGTTTCTTTCCTCCCTCAAAATAGTCAATCTTCTTCTTTGCTGCTGTAAAACTTGGTGGTTTAGGTGGCTTGGCAGGAAAGTACAGCAGTGTGCACAAGAACAGCAGTGCACTGATTCCAAACTCTGTAAAAAGAGTGAAGAATTCATAATTTTAGGAATTAGAGATCAACTGTTCAGTTTCAGCATTTCCTCTGTTCAGGAGGGAGGGGCATGGGGCATCAGCTTTAGGGCCGGACTGGTCAATAACCACCCTCTATCCAGGGTCTTCTCGGTATTTAATATGGCCATTGTCTGAAAGAAGACCCTGGCAAACAGTAGATCATGTGATCCCAAATCTCCAAAAAGTTTGGCCCTGGGGCCATTCAATTCAGTACTAATCAAACAGGAATGAACATGGTTATTTCCAGATCTATGCATTAAATTACACTCATATAATATTGTAAACAAAAACATTGTACTGCTCAAACACTCAGTTGTTTTTATTTATAAAACCACAGAAATCAAATACAACTGACAATCAGTGGTTGCCATTGACACAAGTTTATTTGTGTAGAACTACAGATGAAATGATGGCAAAATGTATAAAATTAACAGCAAAATTGATACCTACATGACCAAGGCATTTATCGCCCTATTGTCCTATGATCGCCAAAGTTTTAATGACATACACGTTTCTAGTATGATTCTAGTAGTTGGTGGTGTGGACAGCAGCCGAGCAGGATCCGCGAAGCCATTATAATATTATTCAAATTTGCGATTGTAGGATCACAGCTACCTCGTATGGATCGGCGGTAGTTTTGCAAACTGATAAAACAGAGAGACAATTTGCCTTTCAGCCAGCTGAAGTCGCTCGAGTCCTCTACAGTCTAGTTATCGATTTCACGAACGGAACAAACAACCTGGAACAACTCAACAACGTAACGGCCACCAGCTTGCAAATAATTATTCAACCTTGCGTTTGAAACATCGGCTCTCGCAGACAGATAGACAGCAGGCTGGGAAACTGATAAATCAGAGAAACAATTCACCTACATGTAAAGTTCTGTCTTGAGATCCTTAGAAATACC
>JANVCK010083331.1:0-12095 GCA_026546655.1 Epizoanthus illoricatus | reverse complement strand
ATGATTTGCGAGCAATTTATTTTTTGCCGTGGAATGGGCCTGCAATTTTGTTTTGCTTTTCCCTCTCTTTTTTTCTCTTTGTCTTTATAATTGTGTGTCGTGCAATTTCTTTTTTGGCTTTTCGGGTCGTTCCAATTTTTTTGTTTACAAATTCTTCCACTCCCCCCACAAAATCAAATGGTCCGTCCCCTAAATAAACAGGCGTTTCCAGTTTTCAGCTATATGTGCTCAAATTAATGCAAAAAATCCAACTTTTAAACGCAGAAGTAACCACCCTATTTTGGGCAAAACATTCGCCTTTGAATATAATAGTACGTAATAGTACGTCCACATCATGAAACAAACGCCCAACGTGTCAATTTGAACATCTGTGAATGTCATATTTTACAACTGAGTAAACTAACACAGTGATGCGATAGCCCGCCTACTCTGGGCAGTTTTAGTATCAAAGTAATCTAAACTTTCTACAATTTTTGTCTTCTTTGAAAGGGCATCGTTTCGAGAAAGAAAATAAAAACGAAAAGCTTTTTACAATATCAGACATTTATTATCTCTTACCCCATAAAACCTACGGTAATTTGGGGAATGGCAGAAGAAAGATTGTAAGAGCTGGTTTAACTGATGACGCTGAACTTATACCAATTGTTATGAATCAGTGCAAATGTCAAAGAGCGATAAATTTCTTAAGGAAATCCGTTTTGTCTCCATGAAGATCTGCCGTACAGAGTTATCCCGCACATATGATTTGATAGCTACATGGATGGCCTAACCTGATTGTGAAAACAGACATTTTAACAGGTAACTAGAGGGCGTGCCTTTCCAGGTAGATGTAGATCTAAAAATTGTAATTTTTTATCAAGATTCAAGAGCGCTGGCCAATTAACAAAACATACCGCTGCCTTAAAAGTACAACTAAAAAGATAGTCTAAAAGTGC
This sequence comes from Epizoanthus illoricatus, assembly GCA_026546655.1. Lineage (NCBI taxonomy): Eukaryota > Metazoa > Cnidaria > Anthozoa > Zoantharia > Epizoanthidae > Epizoanthus > Epizoanthus illoricatus. Next base: position 11,160 of record JANVCK010083331.1, on the reverse strand, counting down.
AGAGAACCAAGCAGTATGCTAACAAACCCCATTTTCAATCCCTGGAAAGGTGATTTACATTTGAGTCTACATCATATATATTTACTTTTGGAAAGGATCGTAAAAACCCAACTCTCAGCAACATCAGAAAATCTAAATTTCTGCTGATATCACTGTAAAATGCATCTCCCGTGGAATTTAACGTTTTTCTGGAGAACATGCCTCGGAACTCGCCTGTCATCTCGGTCCTACAAGCACGACATGTTTATCAACCCTTGCCAAAATTCTAACGTTTGCTCTGTAAGTGATTCTGAGCACCTACAATCGCATAGGTTACTTTGATACTTCTGGTGAGGTGAAAGTGATGTTATCCAAGTAACTGAAGAGATAGTTTAGAAAGCTGTGAGGACTTTCTTGGGCTTGTGAAACAGAAACCGTCCGTCAGAAATGGCAGCTGTGAAAATGTAAAATGGCAGGCATTAATTTATGTACTCTATAAAAAGCCTTATCCTTGTCGACGCAACCACTAAACGCTTTGGCGCACCGACCTGAGAAATCAGCATGGCTCACAACGAACTTCTCCGAGTTCTTCTCGCTCTTAGCCTCGCTGCTCTGGTCTACGGACATGGCAGACTCATCGATCCTCCATCGCGAAACTCGGCCTGGCGATTTGGGTTTAATACTCCTAAGAATTGGAACGACATGGGGCTGAACTGCGGTGGATTTTCCATTCAGTGGAACACGAACAACGGGCAGTGTGGGGCGTGTGGCGATCCCTTCAATGCCAAGCCGAGGCACGTGCATCCCGGACCATTTGCCACCGGCACTATCACAAGAACGTACAGGAAAGGGCAGAACATCAAAGTTAAGGTATGCGCCTAAGGTCTTCACAGGTCCTAATCTGTTCATGACTTTGATGCAGATATTGCCCTGTATGATATCGAAACAAACCGTCTTCCTTTTGATGTGTATATCAGTTATATTATTATGCTAACTAATTTCACGTTTCCAGCAGTGCAAGTCACGCCGTTGACATTGATACAAACCCTCTTCTCTCTTGACATGTTATCACTCTACTAGTTTCACTTTTGTCATTGATGCAACTCCTCTAGTTCTCGCCATGTATATCAGTGTTATTATTATCATAATTGTTCTTACGTCTCCAACAGTACAAGGTCAATCTTGGCCTCAGCGCCAGGCAAAAGCTCGGCTACATTTTATCTAACTGTAAAATGGTACCACGGTACCTTGCATGCACAGAACCAATATTTGAGACTTTAGGCCCTGTTCCTTTTCAAGAAATTTCTTTTTCACACGTAAACGTATCCGTGTTAAGGGGGGCTGTTTTATTTAAAATCGCAAGAGCGAAGGTGAAAGTTTTTCTTGCAATAAGCCGAGGATTTCAGGCCAGAAACGGTTAAATTGTCCCCCAAATTACCATGGTTACCAATAGAACGCTCACATTGCAGGTCCACGTCACCGCCAACCACATGGGTCATTTCATATTCCGCGTTGGTAAACTTGGCACCCCTCCCATCACCCAGGCGAAACTGAACCACGTGTTGGAGCTGGTCGGTGGAGGGACAAAATGGAAAGTGCCACGAGGTACGTAGAACTCCATTACCTCAGCTGAAACCGATTTTCCCTCAATTTGTTCACAATAAGTTACCAATGTCATGCTATGTCATGTCATATCGTGTCGTGTCATTTCATTTTCATTTTATTTTTGTTATTTCATGCCATGTCATGTCGTGTCGTGTCACGTAACGCCACGCCATGGCACGTCATCATATAATTTTATATCATGTCATATCATATCATACCATACTATACCATATCATACCATATCATATCATACCATACCATATCATATCATACCATACCATACCATATCATACCATACCATACCATACCGTACCATATCATATCATAGCATAGCATAGCATACCATACCATACCATATCATACCATACCATACCATATCATACCATACCATACCATACCATACCATACCATACCATCTCATACCATACCATACCATACCATACCATACCATATCATACCATACCATATCATATCATACCATATCATACCATACCATACCATACCATATCATACCATATCATATCATACCATACCATACCATATCATACCATACCATATCATACCATACCATACTATACCATATCATACCATATCATATCATACCATACCATACCATACCATATCATATCATACCATACCATACCATATCATACCATACCATACCATACCATACCATACCGTACACCATACCACCGTTATGTGTCATGCCATGCCGTGTTGTGTCAAGCAACGCCACGTCATCATATCATTTCATATCATGTCATGTCATATAGTGTGGTGTGGTGTGGTGTGGTGTCATGTCACATGATATAAATCAGAATGCACATTTCATGTCAATACAGTGTACACTCAAGAGATAGTAATCTTCCACCACTGAAAAGCAGTTAGTAGTTCTCTGGTCCCTTTCGTATCTCATAGGGAACAAAATCTTCACCATCGACCTCAAGCTCCCGAGTGACCTGACATGTGACCAGTGCGTGATGCAGTGGTGGTACAGGACCGGCAACAACTGGGGCTGTGACGATCATGGGTGTGGCAATGGGCACAACCCCCAGCAGGAGACCTTTGTTAATTGTGCCGATATCAAGATTGCGGCCTGATGAGATGGAAATAGACCATCACTGCATCGACGATTTATTTAGCTTGTAACCCAGACGAAATAAAATGAGATAACAAACCGCGCAGTGTCAACTCATAGTGTTGGGGAGTGAATCCAATATGAGTCCAAGTATCTTACATATTTACTACTAATTAGCATTTATAATGCGCAAATAATAATTAGTATTTGCAATGCGCAAGTCTAATTAGCATATATATTTTTATTTTCAATTCAACCTCTTCACTGTAGTTTCGCTATATACAATTTCAGAATTTTATTCTATCTATTCCCTATCATTCTTCATCATTCCCTACAATGCCCTCTCATTTCCTATTATTCCCTGCCATTCCCTATCGTTTCCTAATATTCCCTATCATTCTCTATCATTCCCTACCATTCCCTATCGCTCCCTACCATTCCCCATCCCTATCATTCCCTATAATTCCCTACCATTCCCTATAATTTTCTTATTATTACACATTTACAGTTAACAGTGCTGTTCACGAACACTCCGGAGGTGCTTGCCTTAGCAATGCATCTGTGTTTGAAGAATTAAAAAAGTGCCCTTGTGCTAACGTACGGAGTGTAATCAGAAACTTTGTAAACATTTTCAACTCACGCAGACCCTTGAAGTATTGTTTGCTGGCCAGTGTCTGACATTTTATCAACTTTGCAAACTTCCAGCCGTTTTCGTATGATACCTGAAACCAAAAACAGTTGAACTCATTTAGGTGTGGGAGTTGAAAGAAACAGCTTTTAAAATATTGTTTTGTAGGATAAAAAGCTTAAATCGGCTCCGCACTTATCGTACTCTGAAACAAACTAAGAAGAAGTAAAAAACATGCAAGATCGAAACGGGCGAAAAACTAATTTATACGCCATGTTGTTGTAAAGAGAAGATAGGCGGGAAATAGGACAAAATTGTTCTTCCAGTTTCATCCCAGAGAATGAAATGGTCGAATTGATGTCCTTGAGCCACTTAGGGATGGGGCCGAGTAATGTTGGGAAATCATTTTAGTTATGTACTTCGATTCTCTAGGGTAACTCTTATTAGTCCTACGAAAATAAAAAATCTAAACATTTTTGAAAATGTTGGAAGATTTGTTCGCATCATTCGCTTTGTCCACATGCGGACAAAATTCGGTTCGACCTCGTGAGTTGTGTCTTTCGTGATTCAGCTCAACCGGCTGCAAGGATTGACAATAAGCTCAACACACTAGGTCCTAAACTACGCCACAAGCCTTACCCCCGGGAAGTGGTTACCATTTTTGTATTACATGAAACGACATGCACGGAAGACCATGATGGAACCAAGATATTGTTTGGATTCTCTCTCAATTGTAACTGAATAAACAAAAGTTTAGGGTAACTGTACTGGAAGGGTGTAAGTGTGTAAAAGAGAGATAGAGTGGTTTGTATTGCAAAGCAAACATTTGTTTTCTCATCAAAGTTCTCGTGTCGGTAATATCTCTTGTGTAAACGTTAGCAACAGAACGCTTGACAGCTCGATGGTGTATTTACACCATTAAAAGCCTCGGTCCAGCTGTGCCATCAGCTGTTCCAATACCGCGCAGAGCTCAGTTTGCAATCCCAAACAGAACTTTCGACAGAAGCATAGCATAATCACAACAAGGTCGATGTAACAAGCCAACTGATTGGTTAAAATGAAAACCAACTAACCAATCACAGCAATAGTGCAACTGCAATACCCAATGGGATTTCAGAGTAATTTATTACAAATAATACATTGTAAAAATCAGGTATATCCCATTTTTGGAGTATAAAATAGGACACTGTGACTTGCTACAACATAATTGTTACTCAACACTCAGTATGGCGCCAAAGTGTTTCCTTGGCGTGGTAGTGGTAGTAAGTTTCGTGTCTCAAGCCCTAGGCCACGGGTATATGGCCGACCCTGCCGCTAGAAATTCTGCCTGGAGGTTTGGCTTTCCAACTCCCACAAACTATGATGACGATGGTGTGAGGTGTGGCGGAGTGCCTCAAGACAAGTTCAAAGACGGCAAATGCGGCGTGTGTGGAGACCACTATCAGGCGAAAAACCCGAGCTTTGTACACCCTGGACGGTTTGCAAAAGGTATGTGGGATGTATTTCGGCCAGTTCATTATACAGGAATAAACTATTTACCTTATTTTCACTTATTTTCGCGCTTACTAAATTTCGCGAAATTGACTGAACCCTATTTAGCGCGGCTTTAATTTCGCGATATCATAAAAAATTTGAAGTGAAGGTATTTAAAAAAAACTTTAACTACCGTAACAAACATAAGTTTCGAATCAGTACATACAGGGAGTACGCAGATGCAGTTTAGGGGGCTTTCATTTATTAGCCCCCCACGGGGGGGGGGTCAGCAAAATATCAGAGTGAGTTTTTTGTTTTTACCCACCAGGAGGGATGATCTTCAATAATCAGCTTAGATATTTTGTCACCGAATCATAACTATCCGTAAGATGATAGAGTTCCAGTACTCGAGAAAGCACCCGCTTTTGGTCTCAAATGAAAGAACGTACCTGGAACCAGAAAAGGTTATTGTTTGTGCCTATCCACCCCACAGATGGGTAAAGGTGTGTTTTAAACACGCTGTATTTAATTAAAGTAATAATTAAAATTAAAATTATTACTTTAAAAACAGCCGCTTGCTTTCTATTAGTACCAACAGAACCATTTTCTTGGTTACAAAAATTTCTGAATAAAGGCTAACTTCTGAGGCCACACCTACTAGACAAGGTTCGGTCGTCGAACTGCCATGAATTGAGGACATGCAGTATACGACTGAGACTGCGTTCTGGCAGGGTGCCTGGGCACGGTGTCTGGCCGGAAGCAGTGTGAACACGGCTTTCTGTAAGTACTCGAGTTAGTATTTGAGCACCGTGCTCGGGCACGGATACAAGGTCAAGATCTTGCACTTAGGTCCCATTTGGTCCCATTTTTTCCTTCGAATGGCGCGCGAAGGATTGTGGGGGAGAGCGAAGAAAGGACAGCGTTTTGATACCGTGAAGCTCACCCCAGTCCTTCTGCTGTTGCTTCTAACGCGGTCACATATTTATAAGCGGAGACAACAGGGGACCTGGCTGCTCAGGCACCAGATTGGGCACGGGCACCAGTCTCCAGTCTCCACACACAATTTTCGCAAGTGCTCAGATACTCTATCCTCAAAACTCTGCGCTGATTTTGAGACAACGTCGTTGTTCATTTTTTGTTTTTTTAAACAGGTTGGAGATAGTTGATAAAAGTTAAGAAAAAACTCGTCAAACTCAATTCATGAACTCTTATCCCTGTTTAACTTGGTGGATGATAGTCGATGAAGATAAAGTCCCATCGAACTCTTACAACTCAACCTTTGTCAACTCTCACAACTCAACTCTCGGCCAATTCTCACCACTCAACTCTTGTCAACATATTCATTTGAATGGGGCTTAACGCAAGTTATCGCAAAAAAAACATTATTGCTTGGTTATCACTAATGCAGTGTTGTGTTCCTGTTTGCAGGAGTTATCACCAAGACCTATCGTGAGGGGCAAACATTCCAAGCCAAAGTCAGAATCACAGCAAACCACAAGGGCTTTTTTGAATTCAGAGTCGGCAGGCTGGGATCGCCTCCCATGACAAACGCCAAGCTTACTCATATTGTGCAGCTGGCTGATGGGGGCACGCGGTGGAAACTTCCCCCGGGGAAGAAGACCTTCACGGTTAATCTGAAGCTACCCCGGGGACTCACTTGTGACCGCTGCGTTATGCAATGGTGGTGGAAGGACGGAAACAGCTGGGGTTGTGACGAGAACGGCTGTGGTGTCGGGAATGGGCCGCAAGAAGCGTTCGTAAATTGCGCCGATATTCGTATTCTGCCCCGAGGTGGTCCGCTTCCCCCCACAGAAGGACCCCCGCCGCCGCCTGTAACCGATGCTCCACCTCCGCCCACTCAGAGACCACCTCCTCCCACAGCTGGGCCACCTCCACCTACTAACCCTCCTGGCGGTTGCAAAGCAGTCGGAGTCTGGGCTGGGAATTCAAACATGGATAGGTGGTGCCAGTCAAATTGTGCGGCAGGTTACTGTCCTCCGTCAATGTGTGTGTGTTGAGTTCAAAATAAAACAATTTAAAGTACACAGTGTTGCAGTTTATAAGGATAGGTATGTCATACATGTTGTAAATATATATACTCATTTTGCCGGGTCTAATTCAGTCCATATATCATGCATATCGCGTTGAAACGTCGATCCTTTTGGCACCAAACTGACGTGCAACACGTCAACAATCAATATTACCACTATGCGAACGCTCAATAGAGACCAGCATTAGAGCAATAGAGCTTGTAGAGCTGTCTACATTATGCTGTTTCGTTATCGATTATACCACTCGCCCCATTTACGTTACCGAGTTCGGTCCATGAGACCTTCACTCAGGTAGTGACAAGGGTACAAGGAGGCAAACGGAGTGAATTACAGAATGTTCATCAATAAATACCTCGGAATGGAGACACTGCAAATTAAAGGAGAAGTATTTTTAGAGGAACCTTTTAAACATCTTAAAAAGGGCTGGGTTCATATCTGGACCAAATTTGCAACTATGAATACTATAGAGTAAGTAGTCAATGAAAGGAAAAAAATCGACATGAGCGTAGAATTATTTATGAGGGTTTACGGAATGTTGTCGCGTGATATCGCGGGCAAATTTTCACCCTTCCTGTTATTAATTGGAGCACATTTTTAGCGCCGGAATATTTTGCGAAATACATTTTCTCGTGTTTCTTCGTTCTTCCATATTTGCTGTGTTGAATCACCTGCCGGCGATTCTGTTCCTTTATCCCCACAGATGTTAGTCGGGACAGATCTTGTGTTGACATATTGTGACATAACATAACGGCTCTGACAGAGACTGACCGACTGACTATACTTCTTTAAGATGTACAGGGAGATGTTTGAACAAAAACAAGACTCGTCCATCACATCGAAACTGCTGCATAAACATTCACCACGCGAAATACGACAGAGGCTTGCATCAACTGCTATAAATCACGCGCCAAAGTGAAGCCCTTAGCTAAATCTCTTGAACAAGCTAGCACAATGGCAGTAAAGGGTTTAATTGCAGCAGTCCTTGCGCTGGATCTTGCCTCTCAGGTGTTGGGACATGGTTATGTGACGGACCCTGCCGCTCGAAATTCAGCCTGGAGGTTTGGGTTTCCAACTCCCACAAACTATGATGACGATGGGATACGATGCGGCGGAGTGCCACAGGTGAGTGAGTATGTCGTGATGCAAGTACAAGAAATGTTGATTACAAAAGTTCTTCTAACTTACCCCAACTTATAAAAGATGGTCTAATTCCATTGAAAACCCCAACAATCCCTAATATGTGCACTTTGTTTCCATAACACATTGAACCCTGCGGGCCTTCTATGATATTTAAAATTTGAAATTAAAAAATTGTACCATTACTGATTCGGATGTAGTTAGTATACATCCTCATTGTGTGCCAGTCTAGTTCTTTTATTTGGTACTACTTTAACAAAGGGGGACTGAGTCTGGTTAAAAATGGTACATCGGGTTGTAGTTCAGTCCATGGCAGTCAACGGGCTTTTGATAATCTTACTTGTTTTAAAATAATTGGAAATTAAACTGGAAAAAAGAGGGGGTGGGCCAATACATGAGAATTTGTTAAAAATTTGGATAAAAAAGGATTTTCATAATGTTAAATGGACTGGTAGTGTGCACTTGGGTTCTTAATAATCTAATAGAGGTTTTTTCCTGTTTAGCGCATTTTAAAGTTTTCCTCCTCAACTGAAAGAACTCTCCATTACTCCTTATGATCTATGAAATTGTTACCTTTCACCTGCATCTTCGTATAGTATAATAATAGAATATATCTTGTATTGTGTCCATGAGTACTTTCTTTGTTGATTCACAATCCGTTTTATTGAATATCAGTTGTAATTTGTTACAAATTTCTTAGCCTTGCAAATGAATTAAATAGCTTGTCCGCTTTCTCTTGACCTTACTTTGATTTCTCTGTTGTAGAATAAATTCGAGGACGGTACTTGCGGTGTGTGTGGAGATCATTACCAGGCAGATAATCCAGAGTACGTCCACCCTGGCAAATACGCTAAAGGCGTGATCACTAGAACATATCAGGAGGGGCAGACCTTCACGGCTAAGGTCAGGATTACAGCCAATCACAAGGGTTTCTTTGAGTTCCGGGTGGGGAAGATCGGCACACCGCCAATGACCAATGCAAAGTTGACTCATCTGTTGGAACTGGCCAGTGGTGGCACAAAGTGGCCCCTTCCTTACGGCAAGAAAGAGTTTAGCATGGACCTGAAGCTACCCGAGGGATTGGTGTGCGACCACTGTGTCATGCAGTGGTGGTGGAAGGACGGGAACAGCTGGGGGTGTGATGACAATGGCTGCGGTATTGGGCACGGGCTACAGGAAGTGTTTGTCAACTGTGCCGATATCCGCATCCTTCCCAAAGATGGCACCCTCCCACCGGTCACCCAGCCACCTGCCACTCAACCGCCACCCACCCAGACTGCTGCGCCACCCACTCAACCACCCGTCACCAGTCCCCCTGGAGGATGCGTGGCAACGGGAGCCTGGACCGGAAATGCAAACATGGATCAGTGGTGCGTTGAAAACTGCGCTGCGGGAAACTGTCCTGCCTCCATATGTGCTTGTTAAGCGCGTTACATTCAGAGAATATAGTTTTTCCTAATAATCAAACCTCGAAATAAATGTAGTTTGCTGTCCTTAGCTATGTGTGTTTGTTAGAAATGGCTCCTAGACCTCCTATATACCCTTGCTCATTTCCTACTTTTTTTCTCCCCCAACCCCAATCCCATCCATTCCTACTCTTTCCCCATCCCTTCTTCGATTTTGCTGGAAGTGAGCTCCGACCTTGCTGTTACTTTCGCTGTGAGCGAGATAATCTCTAGTACCCAGGGGAGGCCCATCGCGCCTCCCGCCCCATTTCTCACGGATTCTCACCCTCCTGCCCCCCAATATAACGAACTATATTATTCAAACTAATTCTATTCGTTGGTTCATTTACATTTTAATTTTATTAGTATTACAACAATTTTGCCACATCCAGATCCAAGCCAGTCACGATCGCCCGCTACTTTCCCATGACTTTTCAGTTTAATTCTCGAGTTCTGAGGAGAAAGAGGAACTACTCGCAGCATATCCACTGTAGAAAGATCCAGTGTTTAATAAAGTCAGCATTTTATTTGTTCATTGCGGTTAGTCAAAGAAGGAATCCCCGATGGCCCTGGGGATGAAGTTGTCAGACTAAAGAAGCAGACTCATTCTCGTTCCTAGAGCTTTCGTTGGGTGCGCGGTAAATTTTAGGGCCCGTGTTGTGATAGGCAGCAGTTAGTCATTGCACCCGGCAAAGGCTCTGGGATTCCAAGGGACCAGGCAGCTCTCTGATTGGCTGAATGAAACATTCCGATTGATGCAAATCCAATCAACCCAGCTCTTTGTGTTTCGTTCAGTGATTGACATTCGATTGTTCAAAACGACTATGATCGAGAGGTCCTGGTGCAGATACACACAAAGTGAAATAAAGTCATGGATTGCACGACAAACAAATTTTCACAAATTCTGCCTGCACTGTGATATCCCTCAGCGCAATAGCAATGAGGTAAATCTGTTCGAAGAAAAGGCCATACAACAGGATCTCATGGGCACTTTGAAACATATATGTAAAGTTATAAATTTGAAAAGATATTTGAACCGAAGCCCGGACAGTGTTTTGTTCTGTCGTGGATCTGTCACCATCTCTTGGAATATTGGAAAAAATCGGTTGGAGGAAAACATGAAATCCCCGATTCTTGAAAGCCCTTCAAAAACTTTGTCACCATCAATTGTTGTCTTCAAAAAAGGCTCGTCCTATAGTTCCACGTCCAGCTGAATCAACGGAGGCGGCCATAACTCCTTAACTCAAATCAGTCAACTTGTATGAGGCCAAAGCGGTAAGTACAAAAACACACTAAATATATTAAAAGATGTCTGATGGAAGAAAAAATCATTGAGTTCGAAGGAGATAGATCAGCTGGTAGATATAATTTCATGGGGAGTAGCAAAATATATTTATTAAAGATGGCTTTTCTTTGGTTCTGAAACTGAAATTGTGTAAACATATGTTTTAAATATATTTAACTGATCAATTCAAATTAAGAAATAGCTGCATTGGCAAAAAAATTATATGTTCCACCAAGTATTTTTTTATTAATTATACAGTGTGTGTGTGTGTGTGGGCTGGGTAATCCCAGCACCCAGACTCCTTTTCTGCTGCCCCTCTGTTTCCTGGCTTCCCACGTCAGGTAGCCAGAAGTGACATCACATTTTACTGTACATGAAATTGAACCTGATTTCCCATTTTTTTCCCACTTCTGCCCTTTACTCTCTCACCTCCCACCCCCTCTGCTCCTGGGTTCCCACCCCTGTCCCCCTACTATACT
>JANVCK010083330.1:4287-20139 GCA_026546655.1 Epizoanthus illoricatus | reverse complement strand
TGGATTCATTTGCGTTGAACCCTGAAATGAAGGAGGATACGGTTGTTGCTGCTGTACTTGGAAAGGTTGATGAGGAGGAATCTGATTTTGATTTTGTAGCTGTTCTTGTTTCTTGTTTTCAAACATAGAAGCAAGAAACTGTTGTGGAACAACGTATACGGGCGGTTGATTATTAGGAAACATGTCTCCTTCTCTCTTTAATTCTTCTTTTTTATTTCTTTGATTTTGCGTCCCTTGAATAATATTTATATTTTTTCTACTTTCCCGATCGGAACTTATATCCGTCTTCACTCCAACTTTTTGCATGTATTCATCTAATCTCTTTTTGCCAATAGAACGGTGATTATCTTTTAACAAATCTTTATAGAAATAAAAAGGAGGCACCCTTCTTGCAAGGCGTTTCAAAATTGAACATTTTTCTTTTACGTTCTGACTCGCTTTTATAATTTCCTCATTGGTGAAGGCCAATCCTCTTTCTTCGTCAAATTTGCAATTGCTCATAATTGATTCATCGGAGAGCTGTTTCCAATCTTTTTGCAACTTTTTACAATCTTCAGAATTGGGATTTGTGGCTTCGATAACACTATCATAAACTTCCTTTATCACTTCGCCCGCATTTACAAGAGTTTCCGTCTGTTGTTTTATTGTTTTTGTTTGTTCCTCCAGCCTCAATTCCAAGTCGGTATTAACTTTGCCAAGTTTTTTCAGACAATCTAGAAGCATCTCCGGCTCAATGGGTCCAGAACGTACATCTTCAGTAAAAGAGTCTAGGAGGGATTTTTCCTCTTCCCCCTTCTCCGGGTTAATTTCAGCCAAAACACTTTCTTCGTTTTTGTTTTCCATTTTATCTGATGCACGTATGATTTCTTTGTTATCCAACTTTAATGCATTGTATTTTCTCATTTTATTTAATTTTTCTTTATCGTAACTTTTTCCATATTGAGCGTATCCAAAAACAGAATGAGCCTTTCGAATCATTTCTTCTACGTCGTGAACGTAAAATGCAACGGTGAAGGGTCTCGCGCCCAACTTCACCAGAGAAACTTCGGCAGCGACCTTTCCCACTGTGCACAAACTCACCTCCATATAAAATCGTTTCAGAAATTCACGAGTCATGGAAAAATCAAAAGGCAGCAATTTCTTTTCAATTTCTAAAACAGCGCAAATGCTATATGTTTCCCAATCCAGATGCCGATGCCATGAAATAACGACCTTTCCACAAGCAGCAGAATTGTGCTCCAACAAAACATTCTTTCCGTTTAGGTTTAGGTTATTGTATTGATTTCTAGTGAAAGCCAACTTCTTGTTGTCGTTATTTTTAGAATAAACCACCACACACAAAATGTAAACCTTATCTTTCGAGTTCTTCATACGAGCGATTAGATTTAAAAATTGTTTCTTAATGACAAATTCATCTTGGGGAAAACACAAACAGCATAAAGCTCTTGACTTATTCATGTTTTTTTCTTTTGTTTCTTTCTTTTAATATGTAATTCACAGTACCTCGTGCTTCTTACACGTTTACAACTTTTATATCTACAAACCCTAAAAGGAGACATATCTGGTGTAAAAAGTGCATACGTATTTCTTGCCCTATCCACGAGACTGAAATCTATTACAGTTGCCGTATCGCAATTAAAACAAAATCGTCGACCTTCTCCATTTCTCAAACACAGTGTCCTTTGTCTCGGTCTATGCTTCAAGTCGATTATAGTCAGCATCCTTCCGCAATTGATACAGTAGGCCTGACCTTCAACTTCGGAATCTAAAACGTTTTTGTGCCCGTCAAAAACCAAAAATGTTTCTTGATTCATTTGGTAATGAGATACAGCTTCTTTGAAATACTGAAACAAACAAGGAAATGTCTTTGAAAAGATAAAAAGGACTTTCTCGATGTCGATCTTACAATTCTTGCGGTGCATTTCTATTTTGTTGTAAATAGCAGTTTGAAAAAAGGCGAGCTGCTTTTTGTTTAAGTTTTTAAAGCTAGAAGAAAAACACAACTTCAAAAAAGGTGAAACACAATAAAATTTAAACAAACTTTTCAACATATCCGATTCGCTTTGAGGCATAAAAATGGTTTTAAATTTGTCCAATTTTGTCTTCAAAATTGGAACGTATAAATTCCAAGGCTTTTCCTTTAATCGCACATAATGTATATGAGACAGTTTATTGTAGCAAGAATCAAGTTCGTTCAAGTACTGCTTCAGCCTGTTCCTTTTCAAAGTGTCCGGATCTACAGTGTAAAACGAAACTAATTCGGGCCAGTGAATTATGATGTACTCTGAAAGAGCCAAGGTTAAAGCAAAACGAAAATATTCTTCGATAGTTTTAGAACGTTGCATGAAAATCTCATAACTCATCATATCTTTAACCGGATACAAATCTTCAAAATAACTTTCTTGAAAACTTTCCAACTCTATCTTACGCAACTTTAACCTGCTGGTCATTTTGCTCTTCTTTGTTGCCGCAAAAATTAACTGATAGACCGGAGAGTCATTAATTTTAACGTACCTCATATCTTCATTATTATAGAGATTCAGTTGTAAAATTTCGTAAAAAATCTTGTGTGTCATTTTCGCTAAATACAAACTTGAAAATAAAAGTCTTAAAGAACGTTCGCAATCTATTTATCTGACCATAGTGAATCAATAAGGATCCCAGGAAAACGAAAAGAGATGGGAGAATAACCCAAATAAAAATCAGGTAGCACAAGTTTGTTTTCTTTTTTCGGAACACAGTTTCGAAACGAACAGTATTTTCCCCGGCTTCCTTTTCAATAAGAAAACTCTTCAAAGAATACCCCGGCCGCGTCACGAGAATATCTCTTATCGTAGTCGATAGATTATAGAAAAAATCCCCTTTACATTCTTGAGAAAATGCAATTTCATTTTTCCCTACTTCGTCAGAATCAAAATCTTCTCTCAAATATAATATTGGTTTCAACTCTTTTTGAACTACTTTTTCACAATCGATAAAAATTAAAACTATCCTTCCATTTTGCGAACCAATACAAATTTCTTGCGCATCACAATAAAAATATTCCTCATCGAAAGCTTCATTCACATAACCATCATCAAAGTTTAAGGTTACAATATTTCCTGTAGCGTAACTCCTCAGTTCGTATTCATCTTCCATCCTTTTAAAATGGGACAATAGGCAAAATAACAATAACTTCTGTAAAAGCGCTTTCTATATTCCAATAAACTGTATTGCTACTGCAAAAACATTCATCTATCAAGAGTTCATAAAAATCTAGCAATTGGCCTATTTTGAATTCGTCCCCAAAGACATCTAAATGTGGTGCAAGATTTTTAAACACTTCTTTCATTCTTTCAAGACCCTTTTTACGATTGTGAGAAAATTGTTTTTTCAGATGCGAATAAAGAGCTTTCAAGGCACAAACCATATCACTGTATTTTAATTTAGGATTTCCAATCGCCACCTTTTCATCATCTTGGAGTTCCCTGTTATACAAAATATATTTTTTAGAAACAGGCAAAGGAAACATTTCAAACGATACGGTCTTTTTATCGATAGAACGAATGGATTCATATTCAGGATTATACATCGCGGCAGAAAGAACGTACTGAACCGGATCAGTAGCGGTACAGCAAGTATCTATACCGAACCTAAACGATGTATCATGCCAAACTGAATTCTCTATAGCCGCTAAGGAAGATTTGTAAGCCCATAAATCATAACTTTCTAAAACCGAAATTTCCTTGCCTTTTTTAGTCTTTTCTACACGGCATAAAATTTTTGTATAAAAATACAAACGGTTTATAATTTCCTCGGAAAATAACTTAGAAAAATTCTTAAAGGGATTAATAATGTTTTTGTCGTATTTGATCAAGTGTTTGGAATATTTTGGATTTAACATTGTAACAGATAAAATATGTTCTTCTTCCTTTTGTGGTATACACTCTACGTGAACTTTGATTCCCTTCAAAGCTCTATTCTTGCTGATTTTATCCACACATGTCTCAACCATACCCGGTTCCACTAAGATTTTCCACTTTTTTAAGTCTTTAGTATCGTTTAAGAAATACCATCGCATTCGAAATAGATTTTCCGTGTCCCCATTTCTATCCAAAGCGTGTCTAGCCTTCAAATTTGGCAAGTAAGTGTAATCAGAAGGTACGATCCCTAAATCAAAAGTCATCTGTCGAACATAAAAGTCGTCGATAGAAAAACTAAAGCCTTCGCTACTAGGTGGCGTTACAAATCTGCCTAAATCGCTTTCATGTCTCGTAGAAATTATTAAGTTGCCCTTTTCGTTTCGCTCTCCTATAATCGGTTTTTCCAGTTTTCTCTTCTTGTTACACACAGAACAATTTTGTTCTAAAACATTTACAGCAAAAGCCAAGAATCTGTCAAAAGCGTGTGGTACTAAATTCGCTTCGAGATTTAACTCTCTGGAAGTAAAATTTTTAAATTCTCTTTCGTTGTTTCTTATTAAAGAAACATCCATTCTAGTTTTGTATTTAACAGAATACCATCAAGATGAACAAAGTTTACAAACACCAAACACTAATGTGTTGTGTCTGTTCGATATTTCACTTAAATATTAAATACAACAAGCCTTACGTTTGTTTGTCTTTTGTCGTATATATTCTCGCTCTTATTGTTTTATGTTACGCGCAATTTTACGAGTTAGATTTGGTCGTAAATTTTTCCGAATGCAACAAAGAAAACTTTAGAAACACTTACCCTTCCAAGCCTTGTCCAAAGAAAGCTTCCATATGGACAGCAAAACGGTACATTCTGCTAATCATTGTAGCTTTAATTGTGATGTTGAGTTGTCTCGTGTTCGAAATGACAATCGGACTTCATGGTGCCTGGGATAATCATAAAAAATACATTTGTCAAAACGCCTTCAAGTGGAATTTCGAAAAAAAACGGAAAGATTTGTTGGTTAGTTACTTAGACGTACAAGCAAAAGAAATTAAACTACACAAAACCCTTAACTTAGACAAGGCACATTTCAAAAGTACTGACTCAAACGGTTACTTGATTGCAAACATCTACCTTTCTGCCAGATACAAGCAATGGACAGAACTAACTCTTCTCTTCTTGTTCCTTTTGACCTCCACGATAATCATGCCATCCATCCTTTTTGAAATCCCCTTGTTGAAAGTGTTAGGGTCTCTCAGCTCGATTTGTTCGATAATTTGGCCAATTCAATCACTTTTTCTGTCGCCGTTCCTAGCAGGGATCGAAGAGAAATGGGAATGTTTTCTCGCATATATTTTACTTTATATCTATTGGATTCCTGCTTTAAATTTCATACACTGGCTAACACGAAATGATTCAAGGAAACTTCTCTACGGAGACATCACTCGAGGTTTAACAACAAGAGAAAAGGACGAATTTATAAAATGCCTAGAGGGACATCCACCTCCAAAAGAAACAAGAGCATCAGAAAGACCACTAGAAAACGATCTAATTCCTTAATTTTTGACAACCTTACGTACTCTTCAATATTTAAATCGGCCGAACCAAGAGTAGGAACAAAGGCCCGTTCACATAGAAACAGAATACAGTTTGGAACTCATCTCAGCAAAGAAATAACAAAACTAAAAAAAATATACAATATGGAACCACATACAAATGTTGCACAAATATCGACCAAAGATCTAAATAAAAACGCACAACGCATAGGTATAGAGACCTGTTTAGGAAACACCTTTTACAAAATTCAAAGGGTATTAAACTTTTCCGCCCAAGAATTTACCGAAACATTGGCAAAAAGAATCGAGGAATGTGAGGAAAAACCTGGCGAAATTGCCTCGTTAAACGATTTTGAAAGAGAAATGCTCCGTACGAGCGAGAGACCAATTGAAACACTACCAGTAATGTCAATCGCTTTTGAAATCATCACTAGGGAGTACTTCGAACGAAACTTAAGCATAAATATACCTTTTGTTCCGAACCTAAGACGATGTCAGGGCCAAATTTCACCTAAATCCGAAACCAACACAACTTGCGTGGCAGTCACGTATCTTAAAAGTCCTCTTCCACTATTTGAAGAAGCAAGAAACTCCTATATGAATCCAAACTGTAAAATGATAAGAGCTTTCCAAAAAGGAATTCTAGAACAGCCAACATGTTTATTATGCCACATCAGAGAATCCAACGTCAACAATATATACTTTCAAATTTTATCGAAATCAACACACCCTAGAGTTTTCAATACACTTTTCAACAAAATATATCCAGGAATTAAACCTTGCTTGAAATTTCGAATAGGAGGCCATAAAACAGACAACATTAAAATTCCGGAAATTGAAATATTAAACTTTCCGAAAATAATTCAAGAAATCAAATTTGAAAATGGTTTGTTCAATATTTCACATCTCTATGAGTAGGTAGAAATAGAAAGATCTCTGTCAAAACAAGAGCAAATAGGCCGTTTGGTCATGTCAGAAAGCGAATGGGGGCAAAGAGAGAGGGTATCGTTTTCAATCAAAGATATAAAACAATCACATGAGTTCGATTTTAAGGATTGTATTACTAGTGTTGTCATTTTCGACAAAAACGTTTTTGTCGCCACCTGGAATGAAGCAAGAAGTAAAGAAAATAATTCGCTAGAAGAACAAATCAAAACACTTCAAAGAAATGTGCGCATATTCTACCAGAAACTAAATATGAACTCTCCATGGCTAGAAATGCATCAACTACCATTTCGTTCGAAAACTAAACTCTTTACTCACGGAAGAAACCTATATGCTATGAATAAAAGCGGAATTTATCTCTTGAAGAAGTCCTTCCAAGCTACAATCTGGAGCGAATGGCATTTACAAATAGAATGTACGAGTGAAAACACAATCCCCATGGCTAGAGATTACAAAGATCGAATCAAGGTTCTTTCCTGTAAAAATATTCCCTTATGATCAACTAGTCTTTGAAAGATATACTTGAAATCATTTAATCTAACTGAAAATATTTTACAATAAAACATACGTTTAAAAAATATTTTCCGACTCTTCTATCGTTTGCTCTAATTTTTCTATTTCTGCTTCCAAGCAATATTCTAGAAATAAATACGAGTGACGAATTTCTTCTGTTTCCTTTTTCTCGTCCACCATGCTCGCATTATAAGCGATTTCTGTCTTTATTTGTTCCAATTTACAAAAGTACTTCTTGCTAAATCTCAAAATTCCATCCTTTATTTTGCTAATTAAAGCCTCATCTCTCTCAATTAATTTCTTCGCAAATGTTCCGTTTGGAAGGCGCTCGACAAGAAACATAACCGGTTGGTTATAAATCAACATATAGAATTGAACTTGAATTATGTTATCTATAGGCACGTTCTTATAAACCCTGTTTGCAGTCCTATTCTTTATCTCAATCAACACAGAGTTCCCATCTGGCATCAGATATTTAGCGTCTGTTTTTCCTTTCAAAAATATTTTATACCCGTCTTGCTCAAGATCCACTAACTCATGGAGTAAATAATTGCTGTTTGCTAAAGTAAAACAACGTTCCCCTCTGTCTCTAGCCTCTACGTCTAATTGTTGAATGGTTTTATCTTCTAGCCTTGTTCCTCGCGTGGTATTAATTTTTTTCTTTAAAGCATTTATAAAAACCTTTGAAGGTTCAAAATTTAGGTCCTTCAAATAAATCTCGAGTAATTCCTCTGGGACGTTTCTTTTGTCGTAGTCACAAACATATTCTAGTAACATATCTACAACTTCCTTTTCTTTCGATAAAATGCACTCCATCCTCTCCAGATTGTTTTTCTTCAAAAGCGAAATTTTACGTAACATTTGATAATATTTGCTATCTGGCTTTTCGATAAAATGAATTAGAAACCGGTCATCTTTCTTCAATGTCCCGTCTTCGGTGCAAACATCATAGATGTATTCTTTTGGATTGTTTTTCAAGCAAGTACGATAAAATGGATCGTTTTCCTCGTTAATAAACCTACTTGTTTTGGTTACAATAGCAAGTTGAGAAACATCGAGAATTAGTCTCTGTTTTTGTTTTTCACAAGACATCATACACGCTCAAATTAAACGTAAGGAACATATTTGGTTCTGAAACGCAAATCACTCTTTAATTTATTTCCTACCAAATTAAATTTATTCTACAAAAACTCTACCGAAGAACCAAAACTTTGAAATACATTTTCAGCATTTTTTTTAATCAACTTGGCCACATTTTGCAGTTTCGTTTTGAAACTTTGCGGAGCAACTAAATTTAGATTCCAAATAGAAGGAAAACAAGACGGGTCAATTCTTCGAACTTGGCAATGCTTCTTCAAAATGATCCCGTAATAGCATTCGAAAACAAACCTGGCCTTTCTGATATCTGTTCTCTTGTTGGCTTTGTAAACAGAAATCTTATTGCGTTTCAAAATCTTTCCCGTTTTTAAATTGTAAACTTTTCCAAACTCTGAGGCGGCGTAATTCTTAAATTTCTTATGTTTAAAAACCATAACGCCATCGATGATTTTATGATGTATTTCTTTTCTTTCTAATCTGTAATCTGAAACTAATTCATTCAACTTATTCAAATCCCTCTTCAGAGAGACAAGAATGCGGTTATTATTCATTTCTAGAAAGAATAATTTAACCGTCACACGAAAACAAATTTAAAAGGCCAACAGAGATCATTGATTCAAACAAATCACATACACCAAAAATGGAGAATGTAATGATTTGTAAATTGGGTGACGTTCCAAGCATCGAAAGAGAAAAAAAACAACAACTGTTGCGTTTGCATACCCTCGCCACACTTTTATCGGAATTTGAAGAAACAGAAAACAAGTTCGATTTTTGGAAAACATTGGAAAGAAAAATCAACAATTCTGAACTAGATCTAGATGAAGAACATATTAAACGACTAATCTATAAATTAGACTACTGGAAAGCAGAAGAACTCGAAAATTTATTACAAACAAAGAAAGAAGTAGAGAGAGTGTTTAATGAGTTATGTCAAAAGATATAATCTATCTGACGCCACGTGTACAGAACATGTTTTTCTTCTGACGTCATGTGTAAAAACGTTTTTGAGAATAGAGGAAACTATTTTGCCCTAATTTGGTAATGAAAGTCAATTGTCGGTCATTATACTACTCACCTGAAAAATATAATAAAAAGCTGCCTTAAACCGCAATAATTTTCATTTCGTTCTTGTTTTGCCTTGGTTTGAAACAAGATGACAACCTTTCTTGTGGATAACCTCTGGGATACCAACGACAAAGTTGAAACCTCTTGGAAAATAAGTCCCGATTGGGAACTTGTAAAGGGGCGACCAGAAGCAGACCAAATTGTACAACATTTTGTCGAAACGTTCCTCCCCGAATCTTTTGCTGAAGTGATTGATGGCTTTTGGGAAGCCTACAACTACTTAGAATTGAAATGTTTCAAGCTCTATAGAATCCACACTTCAGACAAAGCCTATGTAAAGATTCAAAGAACGCACTCTCCCGATAGCGTACAGTTTGAAGAAGACAAATTTTGGTGGTTTTTGTACGATCTGTTGAAAACTTACCGAGAGTTGAACTCTTCACAAACAGAAGATGTCACTCGTGGCTTAGATAACATTCGCACGTGTTATATAAAAGATCTCATGTTCCCTCAAGCTGAAGAACCAACTTCAACCACAAGCGAGCCTATAGCTGTTCCGCTGCTGATTTCGTCCACATGGAACAGGAATTGTAAAATTCCCCTTCACTGGAGCACCTGTGGAAAAATTCAAAGCCCCATCACTTCTGAAAGATATCACCTCCTCTATGAAGTACTGGGAAAGGTATCAGTGGTAAACTATGATCTCTTTTTTGAGATGATAGAGGGAGACACCATAAATGACGAAGAACATGGGAGTAAAAGATTTGGCTTCTCCGTCTACGAAGATGGACTCTATCCTTCCAACTGCAATTGCAGTTGTAGGATTTCCTTCCATTCCCTGGGCGATGGATACCTTTACTTGATCAAGGGCTCCTATTACCAAGTAATTTACAAGGTGACCTTTGTCAACCTACTCTTCAATCTTTGTTGTGATTACCTTGATCAACAACAAGATAGAAACAATGAAGAAAGGCAAGAAGAAGATGGAGAGATTCCCGTGGCAGCGAATAGAAGAATAAAAATTCTGAAGAACATATCTACTTTGGAAGATATGAAGTCCAAATTCGCTTATGGTTATTACGAATTGGATTTTCCGAAGAAAAGAGCCGTTACGGCTGAAGTATTTTACAAGTCGCAAATGCTGAAAAAGGTGATGGCAGATTCAATACTCCACCATCTTCAAGTCGCCAGCAACTATCTGGACCAAGAAATATCGGTCAAGGTTAAAGAAGGAGGCAGCATCTACCACATTCTACCAGAATGGGAGAATCAAGTTTCCAGAAAACCAGATGGTGAAATTTGCACCATTTCTGAGAACGTCGAGCTGTTTGGCAAGTGGCAGTTTGTTCTACTACTGGGCCCTAGTTTCCTTGAAGTGACCACGGAGTACAATTTCTACAAGTACACCTTGTCAGTCACAGGAAACGAAACCAGTTTCATTAGTCAGCTCGATAGAGTGACAAAAAAGAAGTATTTAAATGATATCATTGTCAAATCAAACATAGAACCGAAAAGAAAGAAGCCCAAAAGATACGGCAAACACACACAAACATCGTTTGATTCTGATACTGAAACAAACTTGTAAACGAACCACAAAACAGATACTTGAAATCGATGTATTCAATCAAATATATTAAAATGTAATTAACTTGAAACCTATTAAAGAAGCATATTTGAAAAAAGTGTTATTTAAATTGTTGTGTCATCATCACCATGGAACAAATAAGTAAAGAATTGCAAGAAATCGTATCTAAATTGAGTTTTTTCGATTATCAGTTTAACAAGGAAAGCGCGCAGATAGTTTTAGCCTGCACTACAAGCGAAGTAAAAGCAAATTTAGAAATTTTAAAGGCTCAAAACATTTTAGTTGAAGAAAACGAAGGAAATTACTGCTTAAACAAAGACATTTGTAAGGATATCAAAATAGATTCTAAAGCCGAGGAAAACTTTAAATTATTTTACGTTCAAAAGTTAGTAAAAATTGCCCAAAACATTCACACTGTTCCGTTTCCCGAAACCAAGAAAGAACTTGACTTAAATTATAATAACTTTGACAAATTATCTTCTTTAGATATTTCTCAACAAGTCAAAGATCTTGACTTCAAAACTCTACTAGACCTTTGGACATTGGCATCAGAAACCCACGCTCTGGAAAACGAAATATATGAAAAATTAAGAAAAATATTTTTTCACAAGGGAGAGTTCGTTTTGGCTGCTCTGTGTAATTGCCTTTACGCTACAAGTGTCAGTGGATACGAAATTCCTAGCCTGGAAATAAACGAATTACTCTTATCAAAAGTGAACGAAGATGGGAGGGTGACAGAGTTCGAGATATTGGTCAACGAGTTTTACTGTTACACACAAATCGTACTCGATTATAAAAAAGAAAATAGTTATTACAATGAAGATCCAGATTATGAATATAAAGAGAAAAGAGAAGCCTATGTACGACGGAAAAATATAATTGAAAGATTACTGAAAGTAAAAGAAACATTTGAGAAGAAACTAGGATTATGTTATTTCACCCTTCAAATGAACGTTTGGATAAGTAACTGTTATCTCTCACTCAAGGATACAGTCAACGCACTGAAATGTATTAATGCTTTTCATGAAGGTATTCTTAAAATGTGTAACAATCATTACAGCCTGCCTATTTGTTACAACCAATATGCTTGTGTGAAAGACCATGAAGGTCGCAAGGCTTCTAAATCTTTTAAGGGAAAGAAGCTTCTTAGGGAGGCCGTCAAACTATACAACAGAGCAATAGAAAAACATAATGCAAATGGCATGAGATACTCTGATACGTACACCTATTACCAAAACCTTTCAAATACTTACACTTCTCTCGGAAAATACGATAAAGCTTGGCAAAATGGGTTGGAGGCTTATCGAATAGTGGCTTCAGTTTCGGAAGAAACGAAATACAGAGAAATGGTTGGCGTTATCTATAATCTTTCTAACATCCTTTACTGGAAAAGAAAAGATGATTGGGGATTCGAATATTTAAAATGGGCCTATGATATAGAAGAAACGCTACCAGAAGGTCAACACAGCAAATACCGCTCGACAATCAAAGAAAGATTTAAAACTCTTGGCGCTTTTCAAACGCACAACCCAGCATTAGTCTTTATTGGAGGCGTACAGCAGCTTTCAAAAAAGAAAATCGAACAGCTTAAAAAATCACTAGATAAGGAAATAATAAAAAAACAAAACATTGGTGAAAACAAAGGAGAAGATAAAGAAAATGAAGAAATAGAAATAACAAACTTGTTTGAAGACTAAATTCGTGTTGTAAAATCGTTTTTATTTCAAGAAATTGTAGAAACTTTACACACACTTTTGTTCTAAATAAATAACATATCAAGTTATATACCTTGATTCTTCCATTTCAAATCAGACATGATAATTCTTTTTACTTTCTCAACCTCGTTCGAAAGTTTCTTATTACAATTCTCCATCTTTTCTAATCTACTTTCCATTTTTACCGTTTTATCCATTAACAATCCAGTATGAATAAAAGAATACTTGACGTCTCGTAAGTGGCTTGCTCTTTCTTCTTTAATCATGTCCACGCATCTCATCGGGCACCCGTCAATGGGACACGGACCAGCTACTTTTAGACACTCAAATCTTGCATGAAAGTTGTGTTGTTTTCGTGGCAACTTTAGGGAACATTTGTCGCACAGAAGACACATATCTGGGCAATCAAAGAATTGGTGAAACAATAGATATGTATAGGGAAGTTTTTCCTTGCAATATTCACAGTGACTAGGTCTCTTCGGGCATTCTTCTGTCAAATGTCTTTCAATATCGGAACGCGGAAAGCTTTCTTCACACGCAGGACAAGTTAAAGGGAAACATATACAGTCTTTACGTGTACCTTTCGATTCACAGTTTCCGGGGCAGCCACCATCAACATTTTCCATTTTTAACTTATTGTAGACGAGTTTCTAACTAATGGAGCCGCGGCCTTTGATTATAAGTTTTAAATTCAATCTTGACTTGCATCGTGTCCATTTCAATATCCCGTATATCGGCTTATCTCATCAGAAGTTTGCATAATCCGCCCACTAATTAGCAAATATTAATTTCCTGTCATTCTAAGCATACCAAAATCCGTTCAAGTTTTCGAATCTTGCATTCCAGAATTGTAAGTCAGCAGGCAAACCCATTTTAAGCATACCAAAATCCGATCAATTTTTTGAATCTTACATTCCATAATAATTTACCTGCACACAAACTATAGTAATAATACATGGTAATTTCAGTTGTATTTTATTTCATACAGTTAATCAGGTCGTAATGAGCTATGGTTTGTTGCTACAATAATAACATTTGATCTTCGGAACTCTAAAATACTTTTTCTTACAACAATGGATGATACAATTACCACCACCAAGAAATAAAAACAGAAATAAAATTAAAATCAATCCAAAAATTCCAAAAAACACACCTAAAAATATCTTTGACTCTTTTTTATCTTTCTCTGTTGCGGGAGGCCATAGATACACGTTTCCTCCTCCACTATAATCTCTATTTTCTACCGTAGTGGTGTAAGTTGAACTTAACATTTCAATAAGAACGCCATTAACTTTGAATAAAACACGCGAACAGTTCTTCTTGCTAGAATTATAGCGAGCATAGAGATAAATAGTCAAATTCTTGTTTACAAGTTCTGTATCTAATTTCACTTGTGAATCATTATAAATTTGAGTAGAATATAGTTTTTCACGAATTAGTATCCTCGAGAATAAAACGTCTTGACTATCATTCACACTTTGACAGTAATACCGTGAACTGTTTGCAGTAGTAACTGAGTATCCAATCTCTTCTACTTCTTCTTGTTCTTCTTTGTTTTGCCAACCATAAGTTTCTTCTGTTTCTTTGTTTCCAGAAAGAATAAGAACGTATATCATTCTCATTCTAAAAGCGACATTCTTCGGCAGGATTAAACCAAGAGAGCCCCAAAATATATTCTCTTTAAAAACAGGAGCTTGAGAGAGAAGATAAATTTCTGCAAAAGTTTTCCAAATTGTAAATTTTCCGTTACTTCTCGCTTGTGTCGAAATCACTTTAGAATTAAACGTCGAGGCTTTAATCGGAGTTCTGGAGATAGTTTTAACATACCGGGAACGCGAAACAGAAGAACGTCGAGAACTTCTCCAAGAACTTCTTGAACAGCTACTGCTGCCTCGGCCACGACTACTACTGCCTCTCCCACCACTACTACCTCTTCCACCGCCGCCGCGTTGACATTCAGCAATAGAAAACATAAAAAGCAGTAAAAATATAACAATAATGAATGCCTTCATCTTCGCTTATTGTCTTCTTTTCGCTCAAAAGGTTGAATGTTTTTTTTATCTCAAACCAAAACAAAAGTATTGTTAAATAGAATTCAGTTTTTAACTCTAATTGACGAATAATATTTTATAAGTCGTGTGGTTCAATACATTAATTATTCGTGTCTTTACTTGGACAAGTTGTACGAGTGCATTCGCTTAAAGAATGTTGTAGAATAGGCTTATCAGTCTTATATAAACACGCTTTGTGACTCGTTCATTTCCATGTGGGCGTAAAAATGTTTTACTTGTGGCTGGCTGGCTCCCTTTGTGCGTCACAATTAGCTTGTGGTAAAAAGTCGACCGTATTTATTTACAATCAAACCTTAATGCTAAGTTTTTAGAAAAAAATTATTAGAATTTCAATTCAAACTAATTTCTGAGAATTTCAAATCTCTGACTCATCAATCACTAGTGGTTATGTGTTATCCTATTGTGATGAAATGAAAAATTATCATGTTTCATAGAACTTTCGCCGCTTTGTTTATCTTGTAAGAAGATTAAAACCTCTTCAAACTTGACAAACGGAAAACGTTTTTATAAATTCTTCTATTGTTTCGTAATCAAAATATAAAAATATGTAATCACATTTTCAAGTCACCAAATGCTGTTCGTTCTCTATAAAATGAAGTGGTCGAGTTCAGATGAGGAATTACTTCAGGATATTGTAGATTCGGGTATTTCTTACGATGAACACGATCACTCTACAACAGAAGAAAAGGAATTAGCATTGCAAGTACTTTGGATTGAATTAGCCATAGAGAGACTAAAGAAGAAAAGGAAAGAAGAAAAACGCCAGATCAAGCGATACACCAAAGAATTGTGGCCAGTTTCCAAACATGACCAAAGACGAGAGCACGACACAACTACAAAGTTTTTGAAATATCTATTCATCTCATACAACTCAAAGCAAAAAAGTTTAAAGTACTTGAGAAGCAGAAAAGCAAGTTTAAAACAAATGATCGAAGAAAAATACCAAGCAAATCTTTTAAGTAAGATTTCATTTTCTGGTAAGATTTAACATTCCAAAAGAAGGTATCAAGTATCAGAACACGTAGCTCAAGCAAACAGCTACAACAAAAGATTATACTACGTGAGAAAATTGACTAGATATGGAAAGAAACATCTCTATCCTGCTTGAAATGATCAAGAACAAAGATATTCTTATCGATCAAGAAAAGCAAGCTCTTGAACGTGCCCAAACTGCGATCATAACTCTTACAACATGTAATGTGATTTCCCTCTGTTCGTGCTTGGTGTATGTATTGGCCTCATTCTGCTCATGCTACTGTATTGGATGTCGATGCCGCATACAGAAAAGAAGAAAGAAAAAAAGAAATAACCAAACCCGAAGGGAAATTCAAAGAACTGAACTTAGTTCAACAAACAAGTTCATCTTTGTCATCCAAGGTGCTCATTGGATTGAAGAATCACCA
>JANVCK010083219.1:0-12095 GCA_026546655.1 Epizoanthus illoricatus | reverse complement strand
AAGACCCCAAAAGTTCAAATGCCCGGGGGGTTGCCCGGGGGGGATGTTGACGTTTCGATTTGATCGGTACATAAGTTATTGTTTATTTCTCAGTGCTTGTACTGAATTGGAGAGAATTGATTTATCACGCAATTCCTTAACGAGTCTTCAAGGCATAGGTAGGTAAAATACAGTTTGTTATTGATGTATAGCCATAAAGTCTATGAACAATAAGAGAATGACTGATAAATAAACTTAGTTGAAGTCATTTGGCTTTTCTTGAAAATTCTGACCAGTAGTTGTTGCACATCAGGGAAAGAAACTTTTGTAATAATTATAGACATAAATTTTGCTTTCTTCAGAAACTGACTGTCACATGTGCATAAATTAGGTGTGTGGTGGTACTGATCTGTGTTGGAACCCCAGGGGGAGGGGGTACTCCCATACTTGGGTTATGGGGGTATGTGCTGCCCTAAAGGGTGTGATTTTCAAGCTGTTTTAGTGTGGAATAGGGTACATGTTTTGCCCTTTTAGTCTGGAATGGGGTGTAGATTTTATGGCTTGGGTCTGGAATAATGTATACATTTTGCCCTTTTAATCTGGAGTAGAGTGTACATTCTATGGCTCAGGTCTGGAATAGGGTAAGGGTTTGGAGGCCTGGGCGGCACACTCCCACCCAAAATTCTAGTGAATACTCCCTGGGGGGGAGTGGTTGAGTAAACTGTTAATTTCTTATTGGTTTTCTCCTCTTTTTTAGCACACTGTAGTCAACTGAAATGGCTGAATGTCTCCAACAACAAACTAAGCTCATTGGCTGATGTCAAGGAGCTCCATAATCTTGTTGGTTAGTAAATTAAACATGATTCTTACAGATGCACTACATTGTTTCTAATGGGAGAAATAGAGATTCAATGAAAGAGTTGAAGAAACAAATTAGTGTGATCAAAGTCAGCAGGAGTTTAGAATTAACATCACTCAACACTTGTTTGGTGCTGGTAACAGATGTTACAGACTGGCTACCTGTATGATACAGGAGTGTGCTTCTATTGTGGTACTATTTACAATTTACAAATTATTGAATTTCAAGGGCTGGAATTCCTGATTGTATTAAGAAAAAACACAAATGTTTTTGAGTATAAGCCTCAGTCCAGGCCAATTACAGCTGATGATGATGATGATAATGATGGAAATATTCAGCACACGGATTCCAGGAATTAAGGAATTAAATTAAGTCCAGGCTAATCATCAGTTTGCAGTGTCCCAATCATTAAGGTTTGTTTCTGCAGTTACTGGTTCTATATGGACGTACAAGACTGCAAATGGGCATTCAGTCTCCAGATCACTTGGTATACATGTGCAATCATGCATGTTTACTTGGGTTACCTATGGTAGAATTTCTCCAGCAATGATAAACAACTATACCTATTACAATTAAATAACATCGTTTGTTCTTCCTTAGTTTGTAATAATGATAAAAGCTAATTGGAACCTGCAGTGCATTGTGTGTTATAAAAATTAAGTGCTTTAAAAGCTTTAAAATTATTATAGTTATTAACATAACTTGTTGTTCCCACAGTGCTAAATGCAGGCCACAACAGGTTGAACTCCACCCTGGGTTTGCCTTCGATGTCCAGTAAGTACAAACAGAAGCAGTAACTAACTTTTTATTTTTTTATTTTATTGCTCAGTTTTCAAAGTTACAGGAGATAGATCACAGTGTACATGTGTTATAGATACAGGTACTATTGGAGAAACTAACTGGAGCTGCTGTTATACCACAGGCTTCCCATACAAGGCAATGCAGAGAATTAACAATTGACAATAAAATTAATTTTGTATTTTGTGGATGTTTTTTAGCTGAAATGAAATATTAATCACATGACCGTATATCTGTGAAATGGTCTGAGTGCATTGATTGATCAGATTTTATCACATGTACACTTATGTTTACAATGCTTGCAACTCACTAGATAAGATCAATTTAACCTTTTCAGTACCAAACATGACACCTGTCTATATATTTCTTATATAAGCAATTTGTGAGAATTTGGTAATTCATCAGAGAGTACTACATGTAGCTGTTCCTGTTCAGTTCCTTAATTCTCATTACCAGATTACTTCTGTATTGGTATTGTAAGGAGAAGATAGATGTTGATAAACTGATTGGGGATAAAAGGATTAAGTAGCTGGTGTTCCATATCATCAGCACTATGCTATTTGGTAAGCCTGTGCACTGGCAGAGTAGTGTGAAATGGAAGCAGTCATACATGTACTTCTTAGTTATAAACTTCTTTCACTTAGTAATAATTATTGAGCATTTGTGTGCTATTAAAGGCTACAGCCAACTATGTATTAACATATTAAAATTATTCTATAAACTTAATGGAGGAACTGGACTATTTATGAGATTAATTTTATTATTTGATACAACTTACCCATGTTGGTGATAGGTTAAAGTCTTCTCATATTAGGTGACTTTACACTAGCTCCCAAGATGGCTGAGCAAAATTTCAAGTCAAGTAAAATTGATCTTCATAGCACTTTACACACATGGTTGGGCACCGGCAGCTGTCTGAATGGAATGTCTTTGTTTTTAAAAGATCACCAAGATGATATGATTGTAAGTCCGGTTTTGTCTATACTTGAGTTTTACTTGAATCCTTTCAATTTCCTGATGTTGATGATAATTATGCCAGAAAAAAATTCTTATTTTTTTACTTAGGCCTTTACACACATTTTTTGCGCTAAGTAAATTTAGTGGCTCCTAAATAAAACTTAGTGCAAATCTAGTGTAAAGTCACATATTAACTCAGTCAGCTGATACTGTAACAGTTATTTGCACACCTTGTGCCATTGATCAAATTTTTTAGTCTATAGATTATAAATTATAATTATTATTGTTATTTTATTACTTATGTTGTGTACTATATACTTGTATGCATATATTATGTTACAGACCTAAAGGCCCTAGTGCTGAATAACAATCACATTTCTCATGTCGAAGAAACTGACAGTTTAATAAGTCTGAATACTTTAGGTGAGTATCTAAAAAAATTAAACTGCAGCAATGTGATGCACACTATTACTGGTACTGTCTCATGGAGAATTACCGATATTGCCTTGGCTTCAAAATGATATATTTGTATTACCTTGAGACTTCTATTTTTCGTGACACTTCAAATTCTGAAACTGAACAATTTCAATTAAAAAGACATTTATTTACTATTTACTCCTGCAGTCTTATCACACAACAAAATTAAAGACTTGAATGTGGACAAGTTGGTTGGGCTTACCAAGCTGTCTCTTTCACACAATCGCTTGAAAGCAGTTCCTCACATTAAGGTAAGCAGAAAGAATTTCCTTATGTTAAAGCAAGCAGACAGTAAGAAATTATTTTCCTTAACCCTTAAACAGCCAAGGGGAGGGTCAATTGCCCCCCAAAGGTTTACAACCTATTACCATGAAACTTTCTTTGGCTGTAGCCTAATAAATAAGACGTCATTTGACATGAATTAAATGATGTCAGCTTTCATAATTTATAACTTGCTTTGGAATGTTACCAATTTGTTTTTTTTAAACAATTGTGGTTTTGACTAAGAATTTTAGGTTTATATAATTTATTTTGTTAGTTTTACCCATAAAACATTGTTTTGTAGCTTTTTCTATTTGTTTTTCTGAGAATTGGTCAATATTTCAAAAATTGAAAATCCAAGATGGTGGCCAAGATGGCAGACATTCATTTGAAATGCTGTTACCATAGCAACACTAATTAAGCAATGCATGATTGTTACCATGGCAGCTAATTAGCTAGGTCTAAGCTAATTGCATGCCAAATACTAAGTCTTTATCTTTATCCATATGGAAAATCCCGGGCCAGGGGTCCCACCTTGGGCTAATAATTATGTTACAAAAGATACCTTTGCTGTCCAAGGGTTAAGGCAAGCACAAAGAGTTTTCTTACATTAAAGTAAGCAGCCAGAAAGAAATTCCCCACATTTGGTTTTTGATTCAGTTTGGCAAGTTGTATTTTCCTTTAACATGATTTATTCAAGCACAATTCTATTGATTCATTACCTCTCTATTATCATCATTATCAGTCATTTACCATCATCACCTCTCTATTAGAATTATTACCAGTCATTTACCATCATCACCTCTCTATTATCATTATTACCTGTCATTTACCATCATCACCTCTCTATTAGCATCATTACCAGTCATATACCATCATTACCTCTCTATTATCATCATTACCAGTCATTTACCATCATCACCTCTCTATTAGCATCATTACCAGTCATTTACTATCAGCACCTCTATATTAGCATCATTACCAGTCATATACCATCATTACCTCTCTATTAAAGTACTATCATTACCATCATTACCTTTCTATTAGCATCATTACCAGTCATTTACCATCATTACCTCTCTAATACCATCATTACCAGTCATTTACAATCACTACAACAAACAGATTATTTACCTTCCAGAGAAACAAGAAACTGAAGGAGTTGCGACTTAATGATAACAAAATAAGTAACATTCCAGAGGATATTGGGTTTAATACTTGGTAAGTAGTTCAACCCCTTGTAGGGTATATATATAACATGCAGAAGAATATTGAAACATATAATTCTGCACACTACCAATTGGCCAAGTAATGTGCATCTACCTGGCAGTTTGTAGAGATATGCAGCAGAGTTTAGACTTCCCAATTGACATGACACATACCTTAAATATTCCTGTATCCTTAACACAAAATTTATTTATTTATTTCATTACAGTTACCCAGATATTGAGGATTATTAAGGGTGTATTAATTTGTTTGGGAACATTACGGATTAGGAATTTAGCTGGAATTAATAAACTGGTAGAGCCATTCAATTGGGAACTACTCCAGTTTCCTTGGAATGTTCTTTCAGCCATTCTGCTCTTTGTATCAGAATAGCCAGAATAATCTGGATTTACAGTGACTCATCCTCACTAATTTTGAGCACAACAACAATGACTGCCATTGACTCCCCAGTGATAACTGTTCTTTTGAAAAGGCCTGCTAGCAGAAGTCTGAAAGACTACATGCACATCCCAATATTGGGAATAATCAGAATAATAATTTGTTTAGAAAATAGAAGTATTTTGAACTATTTTGGAATATTTTGCAATGTATTCCTAATCTGGAATATTCAGAATTCCAAAAATGAATGCATCCTAACTGAGTGGGGTTAGCAAATTCATATCAATACTTTTAAGTAAATATAGAGCTATATAAAGCTATACAATGATCAAAATAGTGATGTTTCATGTTCACAAACATTAGCATCATTGTAATATGGAAATGCAAATGTGCCAAACATGATTTGAAAAGACTGCTTTATTTCAAGAGCCCCCCAAGAATGAATAGATTTCTGGTTGGCACATTAATAACAATGGATCATTGATGACATGAGAAAAATCGCTATAGCAATAAGATAATAAATATTTTCAGTAGGATCGAGTTAGACAACTGTGTTGTGACTTAATGTTGAGACATTTTCTGACTGGATAGGATGTGAGTTGTGGCTAAACAATCTTAGGGCTGTACAAGGTTAGTCTTTGAATACCGATGCACTGGTGGGGGGGGGGGTGGAAGATGCAGGAGTATGGAAGGGGATAGGAAGGATTTATAGCCTAATGGAATATTATCATAGGTAGGTCATGAGATCACTTGTTATTTATTATTTGTATAACACTGTATACTAAAGAAGGGCAAGTTGAAAATATGTAATTATTCAACATAACTAAGAAAATAAATTAGTAGCCATTTTTGGCTTCAGAAGAACTGTTACCATAGCAATGTGAAATATTGTTAATGATAGAGCTCTGTTTCCATGGACTAATTAATCAGGGAAATGCTGTTGCATACATGTATCAGTAGCACATCTACAGTTCTTTGTTTAAGCCAGGGAATAATTTGTCATAATGAACAGGACATTGGTGTTTGAAGAAGCATTTGTCAGTGAAGGGTAAAACAAATCAGAAACAGCTGGTTACCTTTCAGTGCACCAATGGATCAGAGGGAGTAGTAACTGCCTTTCCCAAGGACTCTTGTCTTTGTAGTGTTACACTATTTCATCTACGTTGTCTGCCTGTAAGATTTTGTATCCAGTTTAAAGTCTTTTTATTCACTTTCATGGCACAAGGCACTGCACGTAAAACTAACTTTAAAATGTTGTCAGAACTACTTGTGTAGGACTCCGTCTAAACACTTATTGCATGTAGTCTTAAATACTTTTCTCTTGGACCTTTTCACCCACCTTCTTCTCTTGTTCTTCACACATTGCAAAGAAACACAGAAAAAGTCTCCAGCACTGACAAACTTCCATTCAGTCAGGTGCTGGCGCCCAACCATGGTGCCTGGGACCTACATTACTTCCACAAGTAGTGCCCACGTTTACTCAGGTTCCCATGCCCAAGCACCATACACAGGCATCAAGTACAGAAATTGCCTTACTGTACATGTGTGGCTGGCAAGAGGCAAATGATTCTGTATCCCATACAGAATGTACACCATATAGCAACTGTGTCATGTGGATGTAATTACATTAACTTACACAGATCAAGTTACCCATATATTAGAAGACTTCAAAATGCATGCAATATTGTTGATTTGGTCTGACCATATTTAACATTAACTTCTTTTTTTCTCTTCAGGTTGACTCTGCTTGACCTTGGCAACAATAAAATAAGAAATTTTAGGTACATATATTTTCAAGAAATTTTGCATTAGAATAGTTATTGTCAAGTTTTGATAGTAGTTATAATTCACTTCAAACTGAAAGGTTAGAAACAAGCGTTTGAGTTTTTCTGCTAAGAAGAGCACCAAAAAAAACAAACCACAAAGTTTTTCACAGATTAGTTAATTTGTATTACTCAAATTCAAAAACAGTTGTAAACTTGTAAGAAATTTGAACAAGAGTTTTTATTTACCACACTCTAATAACTACTTACCATGTTGTTATGCACAAACATTACAGAGATGTAGAGTCCTTGGGTAAAACTGCTCATCTCAAGAATCTCAACCTGCAAGGCAACCCTCTGTGTACCATGGAAGGGTACAAGGATGAGGTACATTGTCTTCATAGCTGCTTCATATACACTAGACTAACGTTTTTGTACTTGTGCAAAACCAGGTGTGATTTCAGTGTTCTACAGTGTTTCATTTTTAAGTATTCAAGTAATTATTTGCAGGTTTAGGACTTATTTCTTGCAGCAATGGGATAAGATCACTGATCAACAATCACCCTCCTGTAGCGACTGCTATTATTGGTAGAATCCTCATCGTCCCACCAGCCTGTGATAAATTTGCCTCCCCCCTTCCCCCTGCCCCTCCCACTCCCATCCCCGTCCCCCTGCTTACTACTATCTAGACTCGGCTAGTTTCTTGCCTGACCGCCCCTCAACACCTGTAATAAGTGGAGCCGGGATTTGCTTGTTTGTTTTCACAGTGAATAGAACACTTTACAAACTTGTTATTCATTGATCAGGGCTCATTGATTCTTGATTGTCAAGGTGAATTACAGTTTTCTTGTAGCTCTCCCCCCTCCCCAAATTTTACCCAGTTTCCTCCCCATCTCATTTATTTATCTATTTATTCATCACATCAACTCAAAATTAGTTCTACTTGGGAATTATCATTTACATTTTCTTGATAATTTCAACACATTGTTTTCAAACAGATGATCAAGCTCGTCCCTTCACTTGACGTTCTAGATGGGAAACGGCTTAATTATCTGGGTAGGTAAAGTACATGCTTACAGTGGGGGGTGGAGAGCTGTAAACACATGGAATGGGTGGAGTGGTTGATGTGCAAACGTATGGGTGGGATGGTTGCAAACGCATATGTTGGGGTGGGGTGGGTGATGTGCAAGGTCACAGGTCAGATGGGGCGGATGATGTTCACACTGTTACATGACTTACATGGGTAATGTGTAAACTCAACTACTCTGATATCCAGGGGCTACGCACTTGTGGTCTTAATCTACACTGTGTTTAATAGAGTAGACGAGTGCTGGCCAGCTGCTCTGACATCTGGAGAATGTGCACTTAGGTTCGTAATCTTGCAGTTTTAAGTTCATGCCATAGTTATTGTGATTTGCCTCCCTTTGCTTTAGAAAAGTATCAAGGCAAATCGATTGCTAGAAGTTATGGTGAGACAAGTGGAGGCGATCACGAGAGTGGCAACACGACCTCGCGGGAGAGCAAGGATATTCGTAAAGAGAAGTCACGTGAACGCGGAGGTACGTTGCTGGAGAGTAACTAAGTTAGTTTGGGTATAAATGGTTATTTTTGTTCTGATGTAGTCGCTGCTATTTTGGGTTAATATTATTTCTTCGCAATTACTAGTTAAATTTAGTAGTAGTAGCAAACTTATGTAGTCATTCAGTAACGAGGCTGGTATCCAGAAGCGGCCCCACATAAACATTACAATAAAGTTTTAAAAGTGCAATAAACACTAGAATTGCAAAGCTAAAGTTTAAACTTTTACAATATAGTTAAAATTACTAAGAACATTACAGTCGATACGCGTTGAGTTTCTAAAAACTACAATTTAAATGTTTCGGATTAATGTTGGTGGGAAGGGAATCAAAACATTTGCCCCTGAGAATTTAAGAGTCCTTTTGCCAATACTTACATTTGGTTTAGAGTTTCATTTGGCCCTTAGACTTACTGAAGGGACATGTACGCTAGCTACACGTGCTGCCACAACTTACGCCAGGATGTCGACTAATGTCACAAATAGTTAGGCAGCCTGTGGACAAACTTTCCAGGTAAGAGGAAAGGTGTCGTCGCTTGTTCAGTTCCACAGGGGAGCCTGTGGACTATGACTGAGGGTTCTAATAAGCGATAGACCTTTATTCAGTTCGAGATACGTTTGATAATGTCTGGTGACTGAGTTGGTTGTTGTAGCGATATTGAGAACCCAACAAGTTGTACTTGTTCCACTGCATTTTGTCAAACAATTTTGTATGGCAAACCAATTAACGGCGGACGTTTAACATCGGCGTTGAGCCAGCTATTGAGCGTTCATATGAAGAAACAGTGCGGCAAAAGTTGCTAAAGTTGTTACTTTATGTCCGACGTCATTGTTCTTGGCTTTTCAAGAAGAACATGTGCAGATCCGTTAAGCAAACTATCACAACAGTAAAGAGCTTGCTCAGAACTATTATGAATTTAATTATTACGAACAGATTAATAGGCTCGAGATATGAATGACTGATCATTTACATTTGATTGGAAGCAGCTAGGACGACTACGATGACGTCTCGTGAAATCCAACTTTCTTGTTTTCTCTTTCCTTTATGTATTATGCATTCGTTTTTACTGGAACTTGTGCGAAAGAGTGTGCGAATTGTAGCAATTAAAGACCCTAGTTTTGAATCCAAACTATTCGGAAAATTTCTATTTCGACGTTCACATTGTCTACAAAACCAAAACTTGGACTTTTCACGTTGTATTTACAAAGACGACATGTGAGAAGTGGTGAGCTTGGTGCATATTCAATGCAGTCACCTTTTGCTCTTTGCTGTCGTCGTCAAATTGTCGTCCTTGGTTGCTATGACAACTTCCTATTGATCACAACAGTACAGAGCTTGTTAAGAACTTTTATGAATTTAATGATTACGAACACATTAACAGTTCTGTTTCACTTGTATCT
Organism: Epizoanthus illoricatus; assembly: GCA_026546655.1. Lineage (NCBI taxonomy): Eukaryota > Metazoa > Cnidaria > Anthozoa > Zoantharia > Epizoanthidae > Epizoanthus > Epizoanthus illoricatus. The sequence continues at coordinate 2,419 of JANVCK010083219.1, read as the reverse complement.
TAGGAGCAAAAAGACTCAAAGTGGAAACAGGCTCCGGACATGAGACGATTCCACTGCATCTAGAAAGAGAAAGCAAGAAAGAGAAGAAACTGAATAAGAAGAGGAAACAGCAGCATAGAGGAGAATCCGCAATGCTGGAAAGGGTCCCTGGGAATGAGACACGGCAAGGAAATGTTGGAGGTGAGACTAGTGAAGCTGGAGAACCGAGAAGAAAGAAAAGGAAAAAGAGTCGCTCAGATGCAGACAAAAGGAGAGTGGATGACCAAGATTCCTTAATAGTAACTGAGAACAAAAAGCATACTGGAAGTAAGACAGTCGCAATACAACCCTTGAATGAGAAAAAAGATCCAGAAATTATACAAAGCAAAATTGTAGATCCCAATAGGGGAACTGAAAAAAGAAAGAAAAGAAAATTTGAGCACGGAACTTCACAGCAAGACACGAATGGTAATGCAACAATCAAGAAAGAAAAATCAGCCAGTAAGAGCAGCCGACTTAAAGACGAACTTCCACACAAATTGCTAAGGAAAGAAACGAAAAAAACTGACGCAAAACTTGGGAAGGGACAATCGGCCGTCGGTAACTCGAGGTCAGCGGTTGTCGCCATTAAGACTTACAAAAAACGTGACAGACAGAAGAGGAAAACAAACAAAGCACGTGATGTCACGACTATGCTAACGTGTTCGGGTGTTGCTGACATTGGTGCTGGTTCTGAAAGCGCTTGGTAGGAGTGTGTGATGTCTGTATCAGTCAGGATTTAAGTGAATCTTTTGCTCGGAACCCGAGTAGTTGACCGCATATTTTGTGGTTTCGTCAGATAATATAAGCTTGTTGGACCTATAACTAAAAGGGAAAGTAACCTGAACGAGATTTTAGAGAAGAGAAAATTATTTTGGATGTTAGGAACTGAAGAGAATGCAATTAAGGCTTTCGACAGTGTTTGGACTACTTGCAACAAACCGTCTGTACTCGATCTCGACCCACCGAGAGGAAAGACAATGGCGATTTTTAAGCCTCTACCCCTTCCACGTCTAAAGAAGTGTTGTGTTGGTACAGTGGTTTGTTAGTTTGCTTAGAAGGTCCACAAGCTACTGATCACGCCATCGCACAGTCCACAAACAATCTCTGCTAAAAACATATTGTTTTTACTCCTTGAAGTCGAAGTTCTCCCCGTGTTGTTCAACTGCTGGCCAGCCCGTAGATATCACCACCACCCATACAGAGGTGGGTTCCGATCGAACACTAGCCATGCACCTACAGGGTCCCTAGGTTGCACATGGAACCACGAATGCATGTAGGGAAGGAACCCAAACTTCTCTCTTTCATAACCAATCCCTCATCTTCGATCGCCTCCTGCCTGTAACCTGTTTTTCGAACTTGCAGTACTAAAGATATCCCCCGTAAGATATGTTTTCACGTTTCCTTTCTTGTCTTATCTACCGTAAAATCCTGGGTGTAAATCCTGGGCCTGTACATGTTGTGACGGAATTCGAGGGAGCTTGTAAGCCAAAGGAGGCAGGTAATAACAATGACCACATTGGTCGCAAACGTTTGTTTAACGCTTTTAGACAGTTAATAATTTTACCATCGCATCTCATTGTTTTTGTCTTTCTTGTTTCTTCTATGTCTACATTTTATTTTAGGAATAAAAGAAAGAGGAAAACAGACATAATAGACTTTCCTTTTTCGAGGAAGGAAGGACGCAAAGTGAAAGGAGCGTGAGAATGAGGCTGTCTTGCCTCGTGTAGACTACTCAGATGATGTCACATCCGAAAAATAACAGAGAAATATAGGAATTGAAACGTTCGTAACACAAAACATACCCTCACTTTCCGGGTGCTGCCTTAGTGTTAGCCATGACTGGGCGACTCTATCTAGGCGACTGTCTGCTGTGTAGTGTTTACCAACAAACCTTTTCAATTCCAACACCTCTGAGAGTTTGAACAATGAAACCTTTGTATCGAACATCCGGTCAAAGACCATCAAGCTCATTAATAACACTAACTAAAATCCCCCTATTTTTCTCTGTTATTTTCGGGTGTGACATCATCTGAGTACTCTACCAGAGATATGGTTCTACAGTGTTAGTTCCTGGCAATTGGAGGATTTTAGTTATTGTTACGAACGGGCTTGACAGTCTTTGATTGGATGCTCGATACGTCCCAAAGCTCACACCGAATTCAAACAACTCATACCGAATTAGAAAAGCTCACGCCAAATTCGAAAATCCAAGCTGATCCTGCCGTATGCCATGGAAACTAGCCTGGTCTCTTAAGAACGCGCAGGCTGCCCCAACCTCGCTTCCAGGGTCTTCTCGGTATTCAATATGACCGTCTGCAAAGCATTACAAGCCGCTACCCCCTTCTCTGTGTATGGAATGCAGTTTTAAAAACAGCATTCCAGGCATATTTTCGAGGGT
>JANVCK010083108.1:0-12100 GCA_026546655.1 Epizoanthus illoricatus | reverse complement strand
AAATCTGATATTTTTACTCTGAAAACAGGGGTCGGCTTATACACCAAGTCGGCTTATACACCGGGATTTACGGTATCACCAACTCGCTTTCCAAACTCCTGATTGATGTCACTTGTTTTTCTTTTTGCCCAACTTATGGCTGATGCAGCGAAAATCAGGACAATTGATATTTAAGTGTGATAAAGTGATTGTTGTTATTGTTAGTCTACACTGAGTATCTTTGTAAATATTATAATCATAGTCTACATGTATGTTGGCTAAGTTTCTACGTCCCAAAACTTAAACCTACTAGTACAAAAATGTGGACACAAAGGGGTTTTAATTAAGTTGTAGACACTCGTGATGTTTAATGATTCAACGATTTATGGCATACAGATGCAAGCATCTGTTCAGGGTGTGATTTAAGGGCTTAAAAATGACAAGAAGGGTGCTGAAAAGCAGATTTGTATATGCAGGATAATTTTGGTCAATCTTGTACAAAATACCTTTCAGAGTTTTGGGAAAAACTTGTGAGTCCAGAATAATTTTATCAACAAGGCAATTATTTTATTAGGATAGTGTTATTATTTGAAAGTTTTATTTAGGAGTATTATTTCAGAAGTTCTGCTAACAGTACACACACTTACCACTCTTGTAGGCCTTGTTGACTGCAGTAACATCCAATACTTGTGAAGTGCATGAAGGTACACTACTGCAGGCTGTGCGAACGTGCTACAATATCTATCTTGCGAGTCGCAACCTTATAAACCAGACAACTGCCAAAGCTACGTTGAGCCAGATGATCAGTGTAATATTTCAGAGAATGGAGGCACAAGCTGTGAGTTGTTCTTAACCCTACCTGGCCTGGGATTGTTTGGCCTCAATTGGACTGGGGGGATGCTCTCTTTAAATTTCATATTTAATATAAGCACTAGCAATGCCCCAGCTGGCAGTCTAATTAATTAGCTCATAATATATATTTTAATTTGTAATTAGTTGTGATGTCATGTGATGTCACAAATGCACCATCTTAAATTTTAAAGCTGATTTCAATGGTAAAACCCAGGCTGATGATTCTTCCTGTCCATGACATTTCACCCCACAATGGAGTTACATGGACACATTTAAGTGGCTGTTCAAGAAACTTGTCGAACCTAAAGATGGAATATGAAGTATCCTTTCACTCTTTCTTATTTGTTGTTCCATCCTATGACTTGAATTAGTTTGCAGGTTTGATTTAACAAACAGTGGTGATGGGGGTGGGGGTGGGGAATGTAATGGAAATTATTGTTATCACAGACTTTGGCTGCAGTCACACTGGAATATGTAACTATAGTTCATCTTAACTTATGTGATGCAATCTCTAACTACAGTTACACTCTGAGTTACACTTTAGTTAGCTTAGGTAAACAAATTGCAGTCACACTTACTAGCTCCTAACTACAGTTAACTGTCAAACATCTGTTTATTTAGCATTATAACAGCTGGTTTATGCATGATTACATTCGTCCCAAGAGAAATGCAAAACAGTTCATTTCTGATCTGCAGTTGAAGATACTCTTGGTTAATCTTTTCTTTAATTTCCTGGTGACACAAAGCTGAAGAAGAAACAAAATTGAAAACACTTACCCTGCCACATGGTGCATAGAGGACGATTTCCAAAAAGAAGCATTGTTTGATCAGTCCATTGTAGTTTTTGCATTCAGAGTGCAAGCCCTACTCTAAAAAGTTATTTTTGGTGAGAACACATCATATCAAACAACAGTGACACATGTCAGAGCAGCAGAATATGATTGGTTATCCTGTCACTGACTAGGCTAGCCCGTGCATCTTGCTCAGTCTAACTGTAGTTGTAAAACATTGTTCAAAATCAGTGAAGCAAAATGATTCTAACTATAGTTATGCTTGAATTTTGAGCAGTCACATCTGCAGGGTTGCCACTACTTTAGATAAATACTATAGTCATCTGGCCAGCGTCCCTGCGAGATGGTTTTTTTTAACCCAGTTAATTTCAATTTATTATAATTTGTCAATTTATAACATGGTGCTGAAAGCACCTAAGGGGAGTCACCATTAAATAAGTTTTGTTTTATAATGTAGTAATACATGTACATGTATGTAATCAACCATGACAAGCGATTATCACCACAGGTTTTCATTAATTTGATTGCAGTAATTATCTAGAGAGGTCTTGGAAAGTTTGGCTCTGCTTTTAGTTATTTTTTCTGACAAGTCTTTGCTCCTTTCATTTCCTCCTCGTCTTATTCATGAACTGAAGTAGTGATAACTTTATTGATGTACATGTTGGTGCTAAATTGTTGACACTCTGGCCACTTGCTCATTGTATCTCTTTCACTGAAACATTAGGCTGCAGCTGAAGACACTACTGAAAACCCCAGGGAGAATGACTGTCAGATCAAAACCAACTCTGCTGCCGCCCCCACAGAGGAGAGCACCACATCACCAGCATCTCCTGAACCTACCCCAGAAGGGAGCTGTACTACTCAAGACACAGTTTCAACAACATCAGAGTCTTCTGAAACGCATACACCAGTTGAGGAAAAGGAGCTGCAAAATGGAGAGATTAAAGAGAACACAGCGGGGGAGGATGAGAAGGCAGTGGACCAAGAGGTGGATGAAGGTGTTGATCTTCAAGGTAAGACACTATGGCTACATGGAGATATGATTATGGGTTAGGATTAAGGAGAACACAGCAGGAGAGGGTGAAAAGGCAGTGGACCTAGAGGTGGATGAAGGTTGTTGATCTTCAAGGTAGGACACTGGCTGCATGGAGATATGATTATGGGTTAGGATTAAGGAGAACACAGCGGGGGAGGATGAGAAGGCAGTGGACCAAGAGGTGGATGAAGGTGTTGATCTACAACTTAGGCAAGAAGCTATGGCCAGATGGAGATATGATTAGGGAACACAGCAGGGGAGGGTGAGGAGGTAGTGGATGAAGAGGTGGATGAAGGTGTTGATCTACAAAGTAAGACACTTCATAACATTACATTCTACTGAGTGGCACAGATGCCCCCAATAATTTGACCTGCTCCCAACATATGTGGTTTCATAGCTCAGTTGGTAGAGCACTGCACTGGTATCGCAGAGGTCACAGGTTCGAATCCCGTTGAAGTCCTGAATTTTTTTCAGGCTTCTCTTTCGCAATTGCTTAAATTGCGTACATTACTGCAAAGATCATTTCACAGTTTCATCATATACAACTGCAGTACAAACCCACTTCATAACAAGGTGAGACCTTATGGCTACGTGGAGATGTGATAGTGATAAGCATTACACTGCATAGCCCTAACATGTGTTGATTTACATTTTAAGAGTTGGGTTTTCATTGGTACATTTTAGGGTAAGTACATGTAAGCGGTGTTCAGTATTAAGGATTTTTAGATAGTTGTTCACAGGACAACTAGATCTGAATTCCTAGTTGCCTGTCAGCATTTATACTTGGCCTCCAGTCAGGCAAAGATTTTAAAGAAGCTAATGGTCAGTCAGTGTTGTAGAGTAGGAAGGTTTGAAAGATAGAGTAAACAAAATCAAAGTTTTATTTTAGGCAAGTAAAGAGCGTATTACAACTACCGTGGATAAATGAGCATTTGTCCAGTCAGTCAACATCCCTAAGGTTTGAGGGCTGTTGAGTCCGTTGGAAATTCTACTTGCCTCAGGCAAATGGACAGCTGTTAGACTTGAACACTGACCAGTAAGGGGTGTGAGTGAGTTTAGGGGTAGGGTTAGTCTTACCATAAATGCACTCTAATAAGCACCCGATGCACTTATTTATTTTCTGGCCTTCTGAAGGAGAGGCTTAATAGAGAGGGGCACTTAATAGAGAGGGGTGCTTGATAGAGAGGGGTGCTTATTGGAAACTCGTTGAGAGCTAAAGTTGATGACATTTTATTTCTGAAATATCGATCTTTAATGAACAGAAATACTGCCTGTATGCACGATCTTACATCAAATCCACACTCAAACAAATACAATGAAACCGTAGCTCTAACGTTAGCCCTATAGTATACTCTATATACTGTATACACTATGTCTCTGAAACGTGATTAATCGTTGTTCAAAAACTGTAACTTCACCTGTTGCCATGTTTTGTGGAGGGGGGCACTTAATAAAGAGGGACACTTATTACAAATTTGAAGCACTAGAGGGGGCGCTTGCTAGAGAGGGGCACTTAAAGAGAGGGGGCACTTATTACAAATTTGAAGCTCTAGAGGGGGCGCTTGTTAGAGATTGGCACTTAATAGAAAGGCGCACTTATTACAGATTTGAAGCTCTAGTGGGGGCGCTTGTTACAGGGGGGCACTTAATAGAAAGGGGGCGCTAATTAGAGCGTTTATGGTAGAGTTACTTAGAGGCGCAGTTTGTTCTTTGTCAACACATTCAAGACTGAAGTTTAGAGGATTTTAGCTCTTTTAGGGTGAAGAAAATTTTATGGTGGCCTCCTTCCTGGATCTTATGATGTTAGGGGTGGAATTTGAGCAGAAATGTGATCTGGTAAAATAGAACTCGAAGTGAAAGCTGATTGGATGTTATTTCTTTGATACCCATGCTCCTGTGCATTGAAAATTTTACTCAATCATTTCAGATGTTTATATTTGTTAACTCACCCCTGATAACTCTATCAAGATATTTTGGATTGATCACAACAAACTAAAACAAAGCGACTCAAGTAAAACATTCCACAAGATTTGCAATGATTTGTACGTACAGCAGGGTTTGTACACCTGGACACTATTGGAAACTTGTGGAACTGTTCTTATTCCTGGAAACTCCTAGAGTTGTTTTTACTCGTGGAAAAACTACTGGAATGTTTTTTTACTCCTGGAAATTCCTGGAAAACTCAAACCATTCTCCACCGCAATAACCACAGGAACTTGTGCTGAAGAAGTGTATTTGCATTTTCTGACTGTCAGATTGAGCTTTCTTTGCAAGTACCATTGTACAAAGATTTTCCGCATGCCATCATTGTGTTTGGGCACATAAATGGTACACTTACGAAATGGGAGACACATGATTAATTTATATATATATTTTTGATGGACAAATTTAATAATTATATAGATTTGACATAAAAACTTTAAGCACAACATGGTCAACTCTCGAACACTGCACATTTTGATAGACTCTTGTCTGTGATAAGTTTAAATTGCATAGATCTACATATCGTCCTTCGAAAATTGTATTGTTTTGCTTATGCATGTTGTTCTGTATGAAATCGCAAGCAATAAACAAAGAGTTTATCAAATAAAAATGGAAGGAGTTATGTTATTCTGTGATTCTAAAATATAACTGAGTTGAATCATTGTTGAGTGAATGTATATCAGCAGGCCTTGCAGTTGTTTTTATAGTGAAAGCAGTTTGGCAGCACTCCACTTGTGATAGTAACTGCTAGTCATAGATAATAATTATTACCTGACATCATTTGTCACAAATCTGGCACATGTGAAATCATATGACCTGTCTCCCCCCGGAGCTGATTTTATTATTTGCACAGCTGATGAGTTGGAGGAGAATGCTAAAGATGGCAATGAAGACATTGAAAGCGTTCCAGGGGCACAGGAGCCAGACAGGGGTGGGGAGGAGGTGAATGGCACCATAGAAGAATCAAAACCAAGTACTGAAGAAACAAAACTACAACCAGCAGAGACCCAGGCCAGTGATGAGCAGTCAATGGAAACTGAAGAGCAGACAGAGGTGATTATTATTCCTGTGAAGCAAAACTAACTGGGTTGTTGCTTGAAGTGGTAGAAGACAGTGGGCAGAGCTTATCACCTTTGTGCCTGATGAAGATAAAAGATATACAAACCTAGAGGTCTATAATACTTATCGCACTGAAGAATTATTGGTGCTGTATAATAATAATAATAATAATAATAATAATAATAACAACAATGATAATGATAATGATAATAATAATAATAATGGTAATGATAATAATAATAATAATAATAATAATAATAATAATAATAATAATAATGTAATTTATATAGCGCGATTTCCCTTGTTGACCAATAGGGCTTCACATAAAAATAGAATCACCACCCCCACTGCATGTTTGTTATTAAGAGGTTGCCAAAAACGCTTTTGTTGCTTCTGTCATCTATGTATAGAATCATTATTAAATTTTTACTGAGCACAGCAAAATGGTATTATTGCAACTTGTGCCATTGCTGAAGCGAAACAGCAGAATTTGGAGCCCATGCTGGTGAAATCTGGTCTATATATTGGATTTAATGCCAGTATGCATAGCATTCCTAAGAATATTTAATTGTTAAGAATTTGATTACCAGAGCAGAATTGATAACATTTTCTTGTTAGAGGGTGCTTTCTTAACCACAAACAACAGAACAAGTTGTTGGTCACTTCCAAAGATTTGGGAACCTTTTGATAACGTGCATATATACGTGTATATTGTACTGGTTAGTAATATAGGTAAGTAGAGTTTGAACAACTTGCTGACCATTTGTCACCATGATCATAATTATTTGCAGTTACAAGAACCAAAGCACATTGAGGAACATGAAGAAGGTAACGGATAAATGTTGCTAGTAAATACACATTAATCTCCTTTCACTTATTTATCTTTTCTTCCTCCTGTTAAGTTTCATACCCACTTTAACGGTGGAGATTTTCTGATGTTGTGGAACAAATACAACATGTGTAATTTGAGTCTATGATGACAACATTTTGAAGTTTATGTGGTCGATAGTTACCATTAATAGTATAGTGATGGGCAGAGAGCACAGTTACAAAAAAACAGAAAGTGCACTTCTTGTGCATAAATTTCCTGTTTAGATAATAATAAAAATGTCTTTAAAATGCACCATACCACAGTCGCGACACTTTTTACAATATTGTAAAAATATTAGAAACAAATAAAAGAATGTCTGTATAAGAAACATCTTTAAAAAAAAAGTTGGGTAAATGTACCCAAAATATTACCAGTGTGTGCCAAAAATATATACAACAACAGTAAAATTTGTTTGATTTATTGTACACAAGAAAATTGTTCTTTCATTTTTGTGACCTCATTTTGTCCAGCATATTTTAATTTTGGTGTTGCAAGAATTTCTAACAAGAAAGTCAAGAAATCTATCCAGATAGGATTGCACCAGCCCCATTACCAACTCTTTACACAAACCTGTTGTTCTACACCTCATTCAAGCACTGTAGTCCCTGCCACATCCAGAGACCAGTATTTGTACCCAATCACGTATAGCTACTAATAAAGTTATAGTGATAATCGTCAGAGGTTAATTTGTAGACAATCCACCACATGAGGAGATGCCAAACACAGTAGATAAACATGGGCATCCAGAACTTATTGAAAAGGAACACATGGAAGCTCCCCTGACACCCACCGACCTCGTACCACCCACCATCCCTGCAGTACTCAAGCCAGATGAAGCGCACTTGGACACAAGTGAAACTGTTGCTCGTGACGAAGTGAAATCAGAGGAATTAGTAGATGGAAGCAGTTCATCAACCTCACTGAGTGGCCAGCAAGGAGGGGTGGTGAAATTTTTGCACGTGACACAGAAAGATGCATTTCTTGTGTTTAGGTCACTGTGTAAGCTGTCCATGAAACCTCTCTCAGACGTGCCTGTGGATCCCAAGTAAGTTAGTTTTTAGCATTTCTGTTTGATGTGGTGTTACTCAAAAGTGGAGAAAATTAAAATTAGTATTAACTGAAGGTCACTTATTCAGTTAGAAGGTCACTTATTCAGTTAAGAAGATAGCTATCAGCCCAAGATACTATCATGTGCAGCACAGCACAGCAGTGCAATACAGTAACAGCAGTACAATATACCATAACACAGCATGGCACAGCAAAGCAGAGTGCAGCAGAGCACAGCAGTTCATTACAGTAACGATAGTGCAATACAGTACAATATAGCACAGCACAGGACAGCAGTTCAATACAGTAACAGCAGTGCAATACAGTAACAGCAGTGTAATACAGCACAATATAGCACAGCACAGCAGTTCAATACAGTAACAGTAGTGCAATGCAGTACAATATAGTACAGCACAGCACAGCAGTTCAATACCGTAACAGCAGTGCAATATAGCACAATATAGCACAGCACAGCACAGCACAGCAGTTCAATACAGGTCACTTATTCAGTTAAGAAGATAGCTATCTGCCCAAGATACTATCATGTGCAACACAGCACAGCACAGCACAGCACAGCAGTGGAATACAGTAACAGCAGTACAATATACCATAACACAGCATGGCACAGCACAGCAGAGTGCAGGAGAGCACAGCAGTTCAATACAGTAACAGTAGTACAATACAGCACAGTGTAGCACGGCACAGCACAGCACAGCACAGCAGTTCAATATATTAACAGTAGTGCAATGCAGTACAATATAGTACAGCACGATATAGGCACAGCACAGCAGTTCAATACAGTAACAGTGGTGTAATGCAGTACAATATAGCACAGCACAGCACAGCAGTTCAGTACAGTAGTGCAATACAGCACAATATAGCACGCACAACACAGCAGTTCAATGCAGTAACAGCAGTGCAATGAAGTACAATATAGTACAGCATAGTCAAGCACAGCACAGCAGTTCAATACTTAACAAATAGAACAGCTTTGACGGTTCTCCATTCAGCAATAAAGCATGCAGGAAGTGACAAGAGCACGAAAGAAGTGTAGGGAGACATGCGATCCGAAGGCATTTCATACCATGCAATACACTCCACAGTCTGAACTGCAATATAATGCAATACAATACATTACAATACAATATATTTATGAGCAGTGATTTTGGGAGAACTTTGTCACATAGTCTCCCGCCATAATTAGTTATAACAAACTTTGTTAATATGTGGCTAAATGTACCACTTGGACAAGTCATTACTTCTAACTAATGTTTACAATTGCCGTTTTTAGGTCACATGAGCTGAGGTCAAAGATTCTGTCGCTGGAGCTGCTGCTGTCCTGTCTGCAGAATGCTGGACCAGTGTTTTGTAGCCATGAGATGTTTGTGACAGCGATCAAACAGTACTTGTGTGTTGCACTGTCCAAGAATGGCGTATCCTCTGTGCCAGCAGTCTTTGAATTGTCACTAGCGATCTTTCTTACTTTGTTGTCATCATTCAAGACCCATCTCAAGATGCAAATAGAGGTTTGTGGCAACTGATTGTTTAAATAAAGGCTAAATAAAGCTTGCACTCGAACGATGAGCTATTCCTGCAGCTCCCCCCCCCCCCCAATTACAGCTCTGACAGCTCCATGGTTATAAAACGAGCGTGTACAGTCTCTAACTATGTTTAAGAGTGCTATTAAGACGTTTTTATTTGGGAAGCCTTTCTTATTACTTGGCTGCTGCCACGTATATGACAAGGCCAAATCAAGCAATACAGCTGGATGTTGTTGTTATTTATTTTGGCCAACAGATGGCTGATGCAGTGAAAATCAGGAAAATCGATATTTATCAACCTGTGACTAATGTATAAAAATAGGAGACGCAATGGAACTTGAGGAAAATTAATCACGAAACAATGTCACACTTTCTTAGTAGTAGTCGCTTTTGAAGCAGCTCATTGAAGAAACTGTTTGACAAAGATCTCTAGAGGACTACTTAGATAGTGCAACTCTAGGAAAACCGTGATATCAAGTTAGAGATCCAATTTTATTAGACGAGTGGCCAGTCTTATCAGTATAAATTACTGTAAAATCGTAGTCACAATCATGCTATTAAGAACGAGTATGTACACTACAACACTCTATCCCAGACCCCTTGAATGAGACCAAAGTATTGCACCATAGGTAAGCAAGGTTCTTTCCCAGGCCCACTCAATTCCATGAAGCAGCAAACACACAAATCTGTGAGAACAGGAGAAAACATTAGAAAGCGATTATTTTTATGACAGGTCCACTAGAATTAGGATCAAAATAATTTTTCTCAAGTTTGCAACGGGTATTTTATTTTGTGCACAACAAACAATTAGTGAATCTTTAATGTGAGTCTTTACATTCGTCCCCTTTACGGCTCTGGTATTATTTTTCCCGCACTTTTGTTTTATATGTGTTGTCGAATTTACTTGCATTGTACGTACAATTATTAAAACTGAGCTTATAGAAGTTAGAGTACACTGAGCTGGGGTTTCCCCCAACGGGTATATTGCATGGCGTCACGTAACATTACTGAAAGATGAAGAACTTCAAATGAAGAATAAAGAATATAAGAGAGTGTACCGATGAGACTGACCATGTGCGTGAAAACTGGGAAAACTGAACTGATTATAAGGAATATCATGCAATGGACAGATTTCCAACACTCCTAAACTTTAGAGAGCGAGATTTTGAATAAAAGGTAGTGCATGAGACTGGTAAAAAATATGAAGTTTGTCAAGTTTAGCTCAACAAAGAGGGAAACACAAAACGCGATATCGTGCAAATTAAGTAACAAAAATATGCCGGGCTAACAACATTTTTAAAAGTTATATAAGACCTTAGATTGGTATAAATAAACAAGTGTGTAATGGTCTTTATAACTTAATAAGAGAAAACAACAGCAAGACAAATTACAAATGCAAGTCATCATGTTCAAGCGTCATTGGATAATATCAAGAGGGAAGAATGGAGAATTTTAATTAAGATACCACAACAGCATATTCATGGGTATTTATGGGTATCCACGTAAAGTAATAATATATTCTGTCTTTGTTAAAAAATACAATAGGTTGAATTCTGGAAAACTCTGTTTCTTCCATGTAGAAATGATTCTAAATATTGATTAAGAAATGGCATTAAATTCTACAAAAAACAGCCAAGTTATAAGGGCTATCGCCCTCCAGTCACTTTTAAGTTGGGTTGATATTAGTTTAGACAGATACTGCATTATAATCACTATATATTAGATATGATATATGAATATATAGTTAGATAAATAGACACATGGTACAAGAGTAAAACTAATAACGAGAGTATAGATTGACACAGGCTAACTTATACTACTTGTAATTTAGTAAGTTTACCCAAACTTACTGTGAACAAATCTTTTCAGGTATTTTTTAAAGAAATCTTTCTGAATATTTTGGAAACTTCGAGCAGTTCATTTCAGCATAAATGGATGGTGATGCAAGCTTTAACCAGAATTTGTTCTGGTAAGTAGACTGCAAAAGAATGAGAATCAATGCTCATGGTAGTTCTCTAAGTAAGATATAAAAATGAGTGTGAGTGTTGCATCAGGGGTTCTACATTCACTGAGAAATATATGAAAGCACGAGACAACTGTGACCAGTTGTGTTTACTGCTCTAAGATGTTTGGAATCAGCTGATCACACAAAGCACAAGTTGTTGATATCGCCAATAATGAAAACATTGAACAGGGACTGACATGCAAGAAACAATGCAATGATTTAAAACAGCATTTTCAACAACCAAGTGCTATTAAATTTATCATTGATAATGAACTTTTATGTTTAAACTTTTGTTGAAATACTGTCACAGAACGATTCACCCAAACATAAAATATTCAGCTCTAAGTAGCTGATTATGGTTACTATTTCCTGCCGAACTTGCTAAATGACTCATCAGGCAGTAATACCCTTCACCGTGTCAACGTATGGTTTTACAAAATTGAGTATTTGATACATCTGTTGATACAGGAAAAGCAAGTTTTCACAAACACTTGTTTTTCTATGTAGCATTGTTTTTTCCTCATTTCAGATGCACAGTTGGTAGTGGATATTTACTTGAACTATGACTGTGAGCTGTCTCTATCAAACATCTTTGAACGACTGACCTTTGACCTGTCAAGGATTGCACAGGGACGGCACGCAATGGAGCTAGGGGCAACACCAGTATGTTCATACTACATTATAGTTACACTCAATGGCAGATTCTTCGTAACCGAAGATCATTCGGAAGAGGTCAGTCCTAAACGGTTCAAGCAAGCCTTCTGGTGGCTGAACAGGCCGATCCTAGAACTGCAAGGTCTTGAGCAGTTTGGGCACGTGAAGACTTGGTCACTGCCGGGACATGGCTGAATAGCTCGCTCCTGCGCTTTTCTTGGGTAGCTCGAACACGTTGCTCCCCAAAGTTCTGGACAGCTCTTCTTGAAGAGGACCTCCAAC
>JANVCK010082997.1:0-12101 GCA_026546655.1 Epizoanthus illoricatus | reverse complement strand
AGAGTTGATGAAAACCCATAACATGACCATTCATTTTACATCTCTTGAAGAGTAGAAGTGTTTGGTGTTACTCATTTTTTACAACTGAAGAGTTGATGAAAACCCATAACATGACCATTCATTTTGCATCTCACGAAGAGTAGAAGTGTTTGGTGTTACTCATTTCTTACAACTGAAAAGTTAAAAATTCCCACCAAACTTGACTTGAACTAGTGGACAAGAATTTTTAAATAAAATGACCGTTCATTGTACATAAAATATTGGGAAAGTAGAAATCTTTGGTATTACAGTACTTATTTCTTACTACTGTGGAACCGAAAATTTCTACTTACATGTAATTTAGAAATGTTGGTCTTTAAAAATTCAGCAGTAAAAGGATTCATTACAGACTGTGGTTCTTGTTTATCATCTCTCAGGGTTTCAGAGAGGATCTGTACTGCAAGGCCTGCAACATGCATTTCAACTCCCCTCACAACAAGAGGGAGCACATGACAGGACGTAAGCACTTCATGGTACTAACGGGCCAGATGGACAAGCAGTCGCCTGTGAAGGTGCAGGAGAAACCGGTGAAAGTAGGCAGGGAGGTTCCTCCAGATGTAAAAAAGGCTGCTGAAGAGACCACAGCAGACCCAGGTTATCCTACTGAGGGAGATATTCCAATCTTTACTGAAGAATTTCTAAACTACAATAAAGGTACATGTATATCTCCCACTGTGACAAGTATTTATAAGCCCTTTCAGCTCCAAATGCAACAAATTTTAACTATCATTTAGTAATAATTATAATAGTAATAATAGTAATAATAGTAATAATAACAATAATAGTAATTTAATAATACCATAGTGATAATATTTACAACAGTTCTTACATATAATTTTGTAATGAGAATAACTTTTAACATTTTGTAAAATGTCCACTAATATACTCCTCTCTTTGCAGCTCATGAAAATGAACTTAGAAAACTACGAAAAGTAACAACAGAATTTGAAGAACAAAATGCAATTTTGAGCAAACACATTGAGAACATGAAGAAAGGAATTGAAAAACTGGAAAGTGAAGCTGAGGAACAGCAGAAAGAGAACTTGGCAATACTGGCTCATCTCAGCAAACTGCGGCAACTGCTGGTCCAGAACTTTGTTGATATGGAAGTTCCAGGAGAAGAGGACAAGGTTTCATTAGATAATGTTGATAAGTTTATTGAAAAACTTCATAACTGTCTTCAGCAGAGTCCAAAAGAGCATGCAACTCTTATGGCTAAGGTCAAGAACATCATATCTAAAATGGATTACCCCAAGTAAGTGTTTTTGTAGATAGATCTGTATTAATTGACCTGTGCACTGTCAATTAAGATGCTGTGCATGTTATGTCTATCAATTACATTATTTTGTCCCTTATCCCTTGTTTATATATGTGCAAGCCCTTGCATACTTCGTACAACTTCACACCACTTCATGTTTGTAATTATTTGCAGTTTGGCAGCTTTGGGAGTTCATGTCTTGTTTCATTGTACTCATATACAATGAAACAAGGTCTCCTGTATGTTAAATTTCAATTCTGTTTTACTTCATTGATGTACTGTGATCACTTGGATATGGTGCTATAGAAATGGTTAACTGTTATTATTATTATTATTATTATTATTATTATTATTATTATTATGATGATGATGATGATGATGATGATGATGATGGATGACAAACTGCATATGATGTGATGTTTGGGGAAGACATTAGTTCGTATGACATAATTATACTGGCATATGGATCAGGCTTATTAGCAACTCAGTTTTTATAAATTGTTTTGTGTTTATATTAAATAAATGTAAATGTGCCGTTTCAAGAACACATATTGTGGATACCTAGTACGTGTTATATAAATATAATAATGTTATTAACTTATGTATACATGTATATATTATAGGTATTATTATAATTATAATTATAAGTCGATCATTTTATACATATCGTACTGTGAGCAAGTTTCAGGGCAGTAGCTGAAGATTATACTCCAAATTTGGTAACTTGGCTCAAACATAAACACAAAAATGCAGGAAATGTCATTTTGGGGAATCTCTGTTTTCAATATTTTCTGGAGGAGGGAGGCATGCCTTGTCACATTAATTTTTTTATGTTTTGGCCTAGTTACAGTTCCTGATTCTCAAGTTTCTATGACATGGATAATAATTATTATGAGCTAAAGAACTTGTAAAATCAATATGAACACACATGAGTGTCATGTGAAAAATATGCCAGTGGGGTCCAGGTCTAGAATTCAAGGGATTGCTCAGAGCTGCTGTAACTCTGGTCCTCCCAACTCCTTTTCCATAACACAGATTGGTAGAATGGGAGGTAGTGTTTTCAAGAGTTAAGAGTTGAAATTCTCATCACAGAACCATGAGGCAGTGTGGCCAAGCAGTTTAAAGTGCAGACTCGTAACCCAGAGGTCCTGAGTTCAAGTCTTCTGCCTGCCAGTCATACTGATGTAAATAGCCATCTGGCCAGCCTCCCTGCCAGATGGGGGTTTTAACCCAGTTAATTTCCATTTATTATGATTTATCAATTTATACCAGGGTGCTGAAAACCCCAGATAAGTATTTTATTTTAAAACTATGCACTGCACACTGGTCTACATACCATATCACGTACACAAAATGAATTCGACCATTAACACCCTGATTGTTCTCTTTGTTTGTAGCTGTCTGAGGGATGTCAACAGCTGATTCAGCTTGGATCTGTCAGTTGGAGTGCTACATAGGAAAGCTTGTTTCAGTGTACATATTAAGTACATGTAGATCTAAAGTCTTGAGCATTTTGCAACTTTCAGGTTTGGGTAAACCCATTGTTTCATATTGTTTTCATTGTCATTGCTTAGGGCACTCATCAATATCTTGTTGTTGCTTTGTTTATTCCCCAGTGAGATTCTGCTAACCCTTTTAGCTCCAGAGTTTACCAAATAAGCAGTTTGGTTTTGGTTAGTGATCACACACAAATTATGAACCTTTACTGATGAATCAAGGAATTCTCCCAACCAGTTTTGAAAGCAGTGTATGGAGAATTTGACAACACAGAATTTGTTGTGTTTAGGCTGAAACAACAGCACTGTGTGTCCCAAAATACCAGGATGGCGTCAATAAAAAGTAATTGTAAGCTTTGAACACAGTCACACATTACTGTAACCATTTGAAGATCACCTTTCAAAACTGTGTGACATATAGTAAATTCTCATCACAACAATGTAACTTACTACAGTGTGACCATTCACATAATGGACTTGCAGTGAGTAAATATTTTACATGGCACTGTTTTCTGTCAACTCCTTAAATTTCAGTTAGAATTGAAGGTTTCAAACTGCAAGATTCTTGTATTTGTTGTGCCTTGGACATCACACATATCATGCATCTTGCAGAGAATAACTTCAACGACATTTGTTTCCTTTTTCTTATTTTATTTCCACTGCAAAATGTGTTGTGTATGTTTTGATTTTCAGTCACATGCAGAGGTTCAGTTTTTCTGAAATTAACATTCTCCAGTCATTTGCTGGACACTGCTGTATGTGATCAGTTTGTATAATCTCATAATGCAACAATTTAGCTCTGTATAGATAATGTTAAGAATTTAGATTTTAGTGATCTATAATTATATATAGATTTAAAAGGCCTGATGTCATGGAGAATGCTTTATAAATTAAATATTTAAATATTTGCAACTTACATGTATATTTAACACACTTAATATGTAGACTGAAACGATAATGATTGTGATTGAAATATTCCATGTTTTTTTCTTGAGGAAGTGAATTTAAATTATTAGAAGATTAGCTTGGAAATTTCTCAGAGAACTGGCAGACACAACCACCTTTTGGCTAAAGATTTCAGATTAGAGAAGAATACTTTCCTTCCTTGATGTATTACCTAAAATTTGGGCTGAGACTCTTGAATTTTATCAGGTAAATGCCTCTTGGTACCTAGGATTAATTTGAATTGCCACCCT
Organism: Epizoanthus illoricatus; assembly: GCA_026546655.1. Taxonomy (NCBI): domain Eukaryota; kingdom Metazoa; phylum Cnidaria; class Anthozoa; order Zoantharia; family Epizoanthidae; genus Epizoanthus; species Epizoanthus illoricatus. The sequence continues at coordinate 8,112 of JANVCK010082997.1, read as the reverse complement.
TCTTTGAAGTTTAGGCAGAGAACTCTGCTCTTGCAAGCTTTAGTAACAGTAAATGACATTTATCAATCTTGACATTTTTACCTATTTTTAAAGGTGAAAGTTGGTATAGATAAGGAACAGTTTTCTAAGCGTGTCCTGGCATTGTTTATACTAACCATGATATTTGATAGTGATGTAAAGCAAAATGTCGTCACCATTCTATTTAAATATGAAGATTGCTAAAAGTGCAAGTAAGAAAATAGTTACAAATGTTTTGGCAGTAGCTGTAGTATAGAAGAATTATTGTATTGGTGTACACACAATTTATGCAGTACATGAGTGAGATTGTAGGGTCAGTGGATCACCAGATTTGGATTGTAATTTTGTTAGAATTTCAAAGATAAATGTGATTACCACGGATTTGCAGATTGTACTGATGAAGTGGATTCTGATCCATTCCAGAGAGAGACAAAAAACAAATCTTTTTAGGGCAAGCTACAACTGAGGTTACTATCCCAGAGCTACACGGAGCTTGCCCAAAAAATTTTAGTAATTGAGTAATTAAACTAAAATGAAATTACAAATGTTTGTTACCCGTCGGCCAACCTGTGAAGAAAATCTACTAGCCTGACACAAAAGTCTAGTAGCCCCGGGCTACGGGACCACACTTTCGTCACATCCTGTATTCAGTTTTTTGGACCCAATTTCAGATTTATAAGCAAGAATAGTTATGACTCAATGCGTTCAAAACGCAGTTGTACTTTAAAATTCAAATTTCGCGCTCGGGGCTCTTTTAACCAATCAAATGGATGAAATGTAATTAAATTAACTTTAAACACCTTGGACTTTAACGGCGGCCCGTGCATTTGGCGTACTGTTTTGCGCCTACCTCTTACGCGGATCATTACTTAACATTACAAAAGCAGTAACAGAAATGACGCAAAATTTCCGTTAACAGTATTTTAATAAATCAATACAGATAATGTTTTCCTTCTTTTCAATATATCGTTACAATATGATTTTAAAAGTTCAGCAAATTTGTCTGTCCAAAAACTGTCCATCAGAATAATCTGTTCGTTGTCCTGGCCAGCCTGGGAAATAATTCATTGCTTGACCTACTCCAATAATATCAAACGGGGGAAAATTCTGTGCTTGACTGCCTGCCACATTAATCCCACTGGGACAGTTCATTCTTTGACTGCTTCCCACTTATTGATTCAGTCTTTGATCTTCTTGGTTAAACATTTTCTCACCACCGCGTTGATCACGAGGTTTCTTTTTCTGATGATTGATCTTGATTCTCAGCAATCAGACACCGTGTAGTTTGGACCACTTCATCAATTTCCATCAATTTAGTCTTGAGGTCGGTCCACTCATCAACAGAAAGTCAAATACCAGCTTTGGTCGGGTATGTATGGGATGCGACCAGGTCAGTACCGTAAAGACGTACGTGGACTTTACAATATCCTTTGTAGTCAGATACGCTGACATTAATTCCGCGTGATCTCAACTTGAAAAGATGAACCATCTCTGAACTTCTCTATGCTGTTTACCTTATTTACGTTTGAGACAAACTGAGAACGAACTAGTTGTTCATTCTGATCAACATATAATCATAGGGGAGGGGTATGTCCTATTCCTTTGATTGACATGTTCCTCTTTTCATGCCACACATCCCTACGAGTATCATTATCACATTCGAATAGGCAAATCCTCAAAGGGGAACAATTAACATTCCAAGGGGGTAATTATGACAGCTTGGGGTAATTATCACCTTATTATCACATTCCAATCATGCCTTTTACGCCAGTGGGGGGTATCACTACTAAGGTGTATACTCCAACATTCACTTCGAACAATTTCTCGAGTTCTGCCAGTTCTTCCAACTTCACGCTGGCTGGCTTGTCTGTGGCTTGTAAATAACTTTCAAAGTAGTGGCGAGTGTCTCTTTTTAAGTTTTTTTTTGTGGCAGCCGTTGTGGGGGGTATCACTACTGTCGAGAAACAACTAAAAGACTTTTATTACTGTGTCCGTTAAACACAATTTCAATAAGAAAGTGATAATGACGGAAGTGCATGGAAAATATTACTAGGTTCTTTGAAGTAAAAATTCGGAGACTTAGTTACTAAGAACTGATTGTTTTCTACGCTATGAATTTAGCCACTAATAATGACGCCAAAATATGGGATGTGTGTTCTTAGATTTATGCGATCTAATTTACGGAATTTTTTTTTTTTCGTTTTAGTTGCAGTTTTTAAAATCTCTGATCAAAGATTTATTTTTTTCATTAAAAAACCTATTTATTAAACCAGTTAAATGTTAGAATTAAGTCTTTGAAGTGTGTTTATACAATAATTACAATGTCCGTTAAATACATTATCAACGAGAAGGTGATAATTGCGGGTACACTGCAAATCTAGTTCCCTTCAAAGGTAAGTCTTTGAAAAAGTCGGTTCAATGGAAAAGTGTTAACGAGTTTGGTAATAAAGATTTGTTGTAAGTCATTATGGTCAGTTTACACACTTAAAACCTTTTTGATACAACGTCGGTGAAGATATAATTACCGTACGCATACAAAATATTCCTTTCATATCACTGTTTGCTTTGTATTTATTTCATACATCACGATTACAAAAAGATCTATGAAATCAAATCATCACCATTTCTTATTTCACAAGATACTACGATTATATACAACTTCAGTTTCACCCAGTATCCAACGATGGAATCATCTGCTGCATTTGTAAGTATTTTTTTTCAGGTCTTAATACAAGTTGTTTCCTTTCATTTCATACATTTAATGATTTATCAGATATGTCAATCTTTCTCTGAAATTTTACGTTTCTTTTTTTCAGATTGACAACAAATTAGTTTCATGTATTTAAGAATACATCGATCTAAAGATTGGAGGCATGCAGCGTGCCATTTATGGAGAGGTAATGTATATCTTTCTAGTTTTATTTTGTGGTCTCCCTCTCGAATGTCAGTAAAGTGATTCTAACAGAATGTATGGCACTGGTAAAAATCCATCTTTTATTAAACGATTTCCTCTGTTGTACTAAGGTTTTATTTGTCTGTCCCTAGGTGGAAAGAAATTCACGGTGGCTCGGTGAGAAAAACAATAGAGTATCAGCTCTAGAAGATCACGTCGGACAACTTCAGTGGGAGTTGTTTCGACTGCAAAACCCCCGTTAATTCTATGTGGGGACGTCCTTCGTATACAAGTACACCCAAGACTGAAGGGAGTGCGTGGTCATTGACAGCGAATGCCTGCTCATCATCCGGAGCCAGTAGTTCTCCGTTCGAACCGAATGTGCAAGAACGAGAAGCAATCCCTCATTATAACCAAGTCTAGCGAAGACGAGGCAAAAGAGAATAATAACCTGGATCCTCGTGATCATATAAAGAAACCAGTAAGACGGCGAATAATCAAGGACAACTGAACTGATATGATTTTGAGAAATGGCAAATCTTTTTTTATGCGACGTCTTTCGCCTTCTATCGTAAACGTAATGTAGTGTGTGTTTTCGTTAAAAAATATTCATTGTAATCATATACAATTATTGCATTGTGTTTGTTTCTAATGATTTTTTTCTAAAATTTATTGAATTATAAAGATTTTAAATAGTTTCAATAATTATTTGTTTTTAAAATCAATTAATCATACTGTAATTAGGGTTTTGATAACGTTTTCTCTTTTCACAACAGCGTAATGTATACTAGTTTTTTATCTTTTAGTGTAAATAAAATTAATTGATGATGATAATTTGTCTGACTGTTCTGATTGCTTTATTATTAAGGTTGATGCGTTGACTTTTAGATTTATTTTTAAGAGGGAGGTGGTTTCAATTGAACTCATAACAATGTGAAAATACAAACACATTATTTTCGTTAATAATTTTATTAACTGTTATCGATACAAACTTCAAATTAATTTCGTTTTCCAATCATTACAAATTTATTAAGGTTGATGCATCGACTTTTAGATTTATTTCTAAGAGGGAGGTGGTTTCAATTGAATTCATAACAATATAAAAATACAAACACATTATTTCGTTAATAGTTTTATTAACTGTTATCGATACAAACTTCAAATTCATTTCGTTTTTTCCCAATCATTACAAATACACGTTTTCACTCTTGTAAACTATATCGTTACATTGTATATAAGAGTTCAATAAGTTCCTGGTTGCAGGGGGATGGTTGCTGCTGTTCCTTTAAAACAATCCTGTTTGCTGACCTGGCCAACCACCTGGAAAATGTGGGATTTGAACTGGGGTGTTCCCAAAGTAGATGTTTTCTTGTTTGGACAAGTCATTGTTTGACTGCTTGCTCCTGCTTCATAAACGTTGGGATAATTCATTCTTTGGCTGCCTCCCGCATGAAGTAAATTGTTCATGAACTCCAATTCCATTCTCTTTCTTTGACCATCGCTCATTACTCAGTCGCCGTTTAAAGGATGACATTTCTTTTCGGTTGCTTGATTGTCAGAAATCAGAGTCAGTGTAGTTTGCACCACTTCATCAATCTGAGCCAACTGACTTTTCAGATCTGCCCACTCGTCAACAGAGAGCGTCACTACTGTCTTTATAGGGAAACTCTTGCCTGTTACAGGATCAGCGCCATACAAGCGAATATTGATTATAAAGAAACCACGATAATCAGATACACTGGCATTGATGCCTCTTGTTCCCAATTAAAAAAGATTTGCCATCTCTGAACTTCAATATGTTGCACTTTCGTTCTTGTTTGAGAAAAGCTGTAAATGAACTTGTCTTCACTCTCTCCATTATATAGATTGATTTTAAGGGGGGTGTCCCATCATTCTGATTGACACATTCCTGTTTCTCATCCTAATGTACAATAAACATTCCTGTTTCTCACAATTATTATATACAATAGGTCTCAGGGGTGCAATTAACATTCCTGTTCCTCTCATTAATATGTACAATAGTTCCCAGGGGTGCAATTAACATTCCTGTTGCTCTTAGTTAATATGTACAATAAGTCCTTAGGGGGCAAATAACATTGCTTTTCCTCATCAATATGTACAATAGGTCTCAGAGGTGCAATTAACATTCCTGTTCCTCTCATTAATATGTACAATAGGTCCCAGGGGTGCAATTAACATTCCTGTTGCTCTTAGTTAATATGTACAATAAGTCCTTAGGGGGCAAATAACATTGCTTTTCCTCATCAATATGTACAATAGGTCCCTAGGGGGCAATTAACATTCCTTTTCCTCCAGTAAGGGGGGTAATCACTACTGGCATTCATGCATTCCCAGACTGGCAGAAGTCGTGGGTTGGCAAACACTACACAATAAGGCAAAGCAAAGCTTAAGAGGGAGTCTCCGTAAAAACCGACCAGTCACTTTTGCGTCAAAAATAGATTTGCCTTATATTCTAGTTAAGTATGAAAATGCATTTTATTTTGTTCAATAGTCTTTTTTTGCTTCATTGTCGGCAGTTGAAATTTCGTCCTGACAAACCAGTGACGTGGCCTCTAAATTCGAGAAAAAGCAACATATTTATTGGTGGCACTGTGGAAGATATTGTTTTGGCTTCACAAGTCCCGTTTTTATTTGATTGTGTAGATATATCACTATAGTTTCTTCGGAGATATAGCTGTATTATAATATCGTCGTTCGACCGAAACAAGGAGACTATGAACCCCACTGTAAGGTCTATGTTCTCACTGGAGTTACATAATGTCTAGATACACTTTGTTTTTGTTGTTTTGTTTCTGTTTTGTTTGTGTTTTCGATCGTATTAGTGTAAGCAATTAAATATATCGCTTTGCTTAGCCCTAAGATTATTCTAGGTGGCAGTTTACCTTGCCTGTAGAGGACTTATAAATGTTAATAATTGATGATATAAGGTAAAAAAAAATTAAAAAAATTGTAAAAATTGTTGTTAAAATTGAGCGGTCAATAGTAGTCAAATTTAAGGACTTAATTGTGTCTATTTGTCGACTTCCTATCTCCGAGACAAGACAAACTCATCTTCTTGATAACACCAAAGATTGCGGCCAAGCTTCATTTTGAGGAGTTCTGTACCATACAAGTCGGCGAAAATTGTAAATGGTCCAACTTTGTCATCTGTCTGCAGTGCCTAATTCTCAACTGCATCTCGTTTAGGGTAAAATATCCATAGCAGAGAGAACTTCATTGTCTGTAAATAATTCTGATCACCACAGCTTCAGAACATGCTCATCGAACAGACGAAAATTAGACAGTAAGATGCATAAAATTGCATTACAATGAGCTGTTTACTTGGCAGTCCGCATTCGCTTGACCTAGTAGAGGAACGACGACAACGTACAGCGACTAGGTTTGACATTTCCTTTATTGATTACTTGGTTCCTCAATTCGTCTTCGGCTTATAGTTTTTGTTCATGGACGGTGTGGTGAACAAAGGTTGCACAAATTCAACCCTCAGCAAGGCCCAGTATCGAACTCGGGGCCTTCTGGTTGGGAGGCAGAGTTTGTTAAACCAACACAGCCAGTTTTTAAATCCTGAAAGTGAACTCATCCACATTTGGTATACATTTTAAACTCGAATTTAAAACACATAATCTTTCAACACGTTTCATTTCATTTCATTCAATCTATTATGACGTCGACTTACTTTCTCATTTACATTTTCAAAAGCATTTGAGGTTTGCACTCGGATTTCATTTCCAACTTTATCTCCAATGGAAAGGATTTATTCTTACAAACTTAAGAAATTCTATAAAATAAACAGCAAAAGCTTTCATTTTCAGGGTCCAAGTCTGAGTACAATTCTGGAGATGCTGTCTCCATCATAGACCAACCTAGAAAATAGAAAAACATGTTAATTGCGCTGAACCCAAGGTCATCGTCATCGAGAGTGACCTCAAAGGAGATGACAGTTACCACAAAATAGAGAACGAAAGAGACGACGAGGAGACAATGTCCGACAATAACTGGTCAACATGCCCATACGAACCTACAGAAAACGAAAGCGAACAAGCATGTGAGGAAAGTGAGGAAGAAGTCTGGTCCATCCAAAACAAGAATCAGAGCCAAGCCGCAACGAAGATCACAACAGCGAGGCAGGCAACCAGTTTCCGATTCTGATTTTGATATATACAACTGGGAAGGCCTCTTTAAGGACGTGAATGAACAGAATGAACGCAATGAAGAAACTGAATTGAGGGACATATACGCCAAGTATTTTTGGCAAGAAATGTGGGCTGAAGTTCTCCAAAAGCCCGTTAACAACAAGTTCAGCCGTGTCGTTGGGAGCGAGATATTTGTCTTTCACGAAATCGTCATCAGAAATGCCATAAGCAAGAGTCCTCTGGAAAACGTGATGGAACGGTTCAAGAAAGCCATAAAGATCCTGCACATCGGCAAATTGGCCAATGTGCAAAAGATGCTGCATTGCTGCAAGATGAGGAAGGATGGTAAACACCTCATCGTCAATCCACAGAACGAGAATGCCTTGATTGCAGTCACTCAAGAACTGCAGATGTTTTCAGCACTGACAATTTGTTTGTGTTTCAAGTTTAACAGGATGGTTAGGAACTAGTGAAGAACTGTAAAAACAATACATTGAGTCATTGAAACTTTGAGCTGTTAAGACTTTGAGCCACTGAAATGTTGAGATTGAGGCAAGCTCTATCTATTGGAAGTCATCAATAGAACCGGACCTAAACATTAGAATATATAGTCTATTAGGGTGAGATTTAGAAAGTGATAATCTTTGCTAGAATTATATACCTTTTGCTTATACTTGCTGAAGTACCGCATTTTCATTTATTTATGTATATTATGTTATATATTTATTTGACCAGATCCTAAATAGAGGAAAAGCGATATGTACTGATTGGTTTTTTTTATTTCAAGGTGTTGCAAATTGATCAACAATGGATGATAGTTGATTTTTCTTTCTCCAATAAAACGTTTTTATGAAATTTAGAAAACTTTAGTATATACTCGAACATAGGCGTAGGATTATCAGAAATATCGAATTAGCACAGCAGATTGCGCGCCACAACACCTAAGGCTCAGCAAAGAATTAAAAAAATTACGATCGCAATACGGCTGTTTATGTTTGTTGAAGGGGATCTAGTATGGGTATTCACACCAAAAACAAGAAAGGGATG
>JANVCK010082886.1:0-12108 GCA_026546655.1 Epizoanthus illoricatus | reverse complement strand
ATTGATAGGTGCATAAGTCAATTCTTCGCATGCATGCTGTTCTGGTGCGAAGATAACACAGCAAAAAAATCCAAATCGGCTGCAGTTAATTGATATGTAAAAACGTTTTCTTCCTGTTACCAAAGCACTTATGACAAAACCATGTCGAATTATTGTAAAGCAACTCGAAGATATTTACGAAATGTTAGTTCTTCTGCTGATCAAAATATCACCACTCTCAATATATACAAGAGAGCCGAACAAAGTGAGTATTGGACTATTTCCCTACTCGTCTCCAGTCTCTTTCCTTATATGCACGCAGAGTCCGCACTAATCCTGAAAACTTGAAAAATTTTCTTCCAGGGCCCAAAAAAGAATTATTTTATTCATCAAAATACAACTGGAACTTTGTACAGAAAATGTTTGAATACAACGTGAAAGTGTTTTGGTAATTTATCAGCGTTTGACTTAACTTAATTGCAGTTGAAAAGATTTATGTAAAAAGTGCTGTGAAGTAGAAGAAGACGTTAGGGACCGTTCATTATTCATCGTGCGGGGGGGGGGGGCGTAGGAGGAGAAATTAAATCAGGTTAAATTATTTCAGAGGCCCCCCTTGAGGTAATCCAATTATTTTCAAGCCCCCCCCCCCTTCAAAGGCAGCCAAGACAAATATTTCAGAGCCCCCCTCTAAATTTTCGGGTTATCAAAATCTCGGAAGTTTTCTGAATGAGTCTCGAAGTCTCGTTTTCAAGACCTTTGTCTCTTCTGCTCTTATCATCACCGATCTTCTTTTCTTACTAGAGAGATTAAACATCGTGTATACTGCGAATGGGAAACGTTAGGTAGCCGTCTGCCATCTTTATTTGGTTTAAGCTTTATTCTAAACACGGTGCTATCAAACAAACTTTGGCGCTACCTTATCAGAAATTTAAGGTGGCGCCAAAATGTGGTAACAGAAAGTTTCTCAAAAGTTTCTCCATCGAATGCCAATAATTATAAAACAATAAAAAATGGGAGTCGCCAACTCATTTTTGTATAAAATACACCTGAATGTTAAAGACACGGTACATTTGAGCCCATGTAGGGTTGTCATGGAAACCACGATTACAATATCAGTGAATGCAATTGTTGATACGTTGAAGAGTTATTCTACCAACACCAACTATCAACTGTTAGTAAACTGTCAGGATACACAAGTAAACGATTTGTTAAATTGAATGACACAGGAAAATGGAAAACGGGTCCCAGCCACCTCAATTTTCCCGATAGAACGTGGAGAGACTAGACGGCAAACAGCCAAATGTTCCTGCCCGCGGTGTGGTGTTAGGAGATCCCAGGTTCTATTCCCCACCAGTCTGCTGTTAGGGTCATGTATTTTTTCCGCAGCACCGATGAACAGGGATATTAGGCCTTTAGTCCCCATCGGCCCCAGGTTTGTCGATTAATTGTAGAGTAAATTAAACTGACACAGCAAATAGATTTTGTTACGTTTGATTATTTTTATTCACTACTTTTACTCTTATATACGGCCACGTTTTATTTCACACCAAGCGCATTCTATCTGTCTGTCTGGCTCTGTCTGCCTGTCTGTCTGGCTCTGTCTGTATATCTTGCTGCAAAATTTCACAAAAAGAACATACCTCTTGTCCGACCATAAGAACTTTTCCCTAGAACGAAAATGATAATGAGATCTTATTACAGCAGGACTTCTTTGGGTGCGGAGGAAGATAATGCAGAAGGGGAACGCGTAAACCTTAATGCCAAAATCACACTCGGTTCTTCTAATGTCATTCTAACCGTTTTCATTTGCTCAACTTTACCTGAAAATTCTGGTAGACTAGTTTTTTTAAAAACTAGGTTTACCTGAAAATTGTCAGCTAGGCAAACTAATTAATACTGTGGAGACTGACAGACAGATGTAACAGAATTTTATTTTTACAATATACCGCATTTCCTCGAATAGACGCCCAAAGTCTCATATTTACAATTAGAATTCATCGGACAACCCTAAAGCTCAACCAATTCGAACCCCCTTTCAAAATTCCTGGCGTCTCCCATGGGGAGGAGGGCATTTATTTCAAATTTCATATTATCGAGGCGGTGCATATTTCAAATTTCGTGTTCTAGAGGGAGCTCTCAGCGTAATCGAAGAAATACGGTATTTATTTTATTGTACTCAATTAGCTTTGAAAGACAAAGCATTTAGACAGCAGGAGAACAGACAACACAGAAGGACTTCACTAAATTAAAAGCAACTAAAGTTTGGAATTGTTCCAATTTCGTCTGCTATTACTTTATAGTTAATACCGTGATTGTATTGGTAACTTGTCTTCGTCTGTTTTGAGCAAACGTTACCACATTGTGAACTTAAAATCGAAACAATTTTTTAAAATGATATCAATTAATTAATTTACTTGTGTTAATTTATAATTCTTTGTAGCGATAAGTGGTTGTTTTTTATCACATAAGTTTTCTTTTGTTTTGATAATTGTTTCTTCGTATCATACTTCGAGATTTATCTTAAAAGAGAAATTCGAACTGACCATCTACAATATATTTTAATATATATAAGTAACATGTACAAAACAATATAAAGATGTACCTGCCACAGCTATTGTTTTGGTGACGACCAAAGCCACGGAAAACAAGACATGACATCCCACAATAACCGCCATTACTTGATAGTCTTTGGTTCTTTCTATAATATCTTTAGCTCACCATTTTGAATGTGAAGGACGCCCATTCTTTTAGCTGCTGTGTTAAGACAAAGCTTTCTTTTCTAGTGATGATACTGATTGTATATTAAGCATTCAATGGTGGTAACACCTTAAAGGTTTGGACAGTGACATACCTGTTTCTTACAGGTATCAATATTTGTCTACAGAACCACGGTTGACTGTGTTCGTGATTATCACCTGATGATAGTAAATCCTGCTCCAATCAAAGATTGAAGAAGCAAAAGCGTCTTATCAGAGCCGGCACTTAATTCCGGTTTCTGTAACATGAAGCGACTGGGAGTATTACTGCTCCCCCCTGGATGGGATGCAAGCTTGTAAATTTAATTCTTCTTTTGTTAATTATTAGTAATAAATGGTGTTGTTTTTGTTGTTATTTTGTTATTATTATTATTATTATTATTATTATTACTATTATTATTATTATTATTAATATTATTGTTTGTTGTTGTTGTTGTATGTAAGTCCATGGTATGGTTACTTCCTCGGTATTTTATTAGGTGTTTCCCCCAACAATTTGCCAGGTAGCCACTGGGTGGTGAGAAGCACTGTGAGAGTAAACGTCTTGCCCAAGGACATTATAAGTGACAGTTTAGGTCTTAAGTCCGACCTGACACACTAAGCACTAGGTCACTGCATCTATGATACACCAACATGATACATATTAAAATCTTATTTTCTGTAATCAAAACCATTCAAATACCAGGATTGACCATGATCAACTAAAAGGACCCTCACGGCAAGAACTGAATTATTCGATATTAATTAACTTTTCCATGGCAACACTCACAAGTTGATTCATTATTGTTGCTATGGTAACTGTTGATTCAATTCATGTCTGCCGTATATGCCACGATATTTGGTCCTATAAAGTGTAATTTATTCTCTGATTCCGCAGCAAGTAATTCAAGAGCATCCGTTTTTATGTTTCTATTAAGTACAAAGACTCCTTAAGATGCAGATGCGCATGTACTACTTTGCCAATCATTCAGTAAAGTATTACAAAATACTAATACTGGAAACAGGATAAGGCTTATATAGAAAACGTTTTTAACTGCGATTAGATATTACAAATACCCAATAGCCCGACAATTCACTCAAAATCAATTATATTTCCTGCTCTCCAGTATTAATATAGTTTTAGCCAATCAGAGCGCGTGTTGTATAGTAGTTATGTTAATTGTTGCTATTAAAAATAAATATTTGAATTAATAACAAAAATATAGGTATATAATGAATATATATATAGGGGGAGGGGATTGGCTTATTTTGAAGACGTTATTCTGGATTAAAAAACACTCAGCCAAGGATTCAGGAATGTAAGTAAACTTTTTTTGGTAAGAACACTGAAACTGAGAAAGGCAAAAATGATAAGAACATGCTAAGAACTTACCAGAGCTAGAGGCCGAGGAAAAGTTAAATCTCAAACGTTTTCATGTGTTTTCAAAATTTCAGATATTTCTTCTTTACACTTTTTCTTTAATAAAACCAAACCAAAACAAAACTATTCCCCTGTAAACATGAATTTTGTTGTGCCTATTATTGTTAGTAATTACTGTAAATAACCGCCATTGTATTCCAGTTTGTTGCTTAATTATATTAGGGTGCGGAATTCTTTTACTGATCCCCTAGGGTTGTAAATTCTGCACCCTCCACTTCTTTTCTTTTTTGTTGATTGTGACTAATGTGGAGAATAAATAACCGTTGAATGAAAAGTAGAATAGTTTTAAAGTACTTGGTTCACGATCTATTTAGAGCCCGCGTTCCGGCGTCTGGTTTCACTGCCCCACGCGAACTGACCAATCACAGACGAACTAATTTACTTGAAGCTCACTAATTGGTCGATGTTTTTATAAAAGTCCCAAGGCGTCTGCTTACATCACGACTCGTGTACTTTAACATGTGTTATGTTCTTCGTGAAAATAATGGGAGTGATCAACTAAAAGTTGATATGTTGTGTTTTTCACCGTGAGGGTGAAAGGTTTCAGCTGGCGTTTTGAACCTTTCACCCTCAAGGCGAAAAACACAACATATCAACTTTTAGTTGATCAATCCCATCATTTGGCCTACTCGCCGACGTCGAAAACCTAGTTTTTATCAAAACTAGTCCACCAGAGTCTCTTCGTGAAAATAGTTTTCGAGAATACTATATATTTCACATTTTGAAAAGAAATCAGTCAACTTCCACTGATGTTACTATTAAGAATTTAAAAAAATCAAAACCCGTTTAGGAACATGTTGTTGATAAATTCGTAAAAAATAAAAAAAGATTAGCCTCGGACCAAAATTAAAATAAAAGTTCTTGTAATTTTTAAAAAGTGTATGTTAGAGGTGGACTTTGCGATATAAACGTCGCTGGGTGGCGGGATTAAAGGGGCAAATAAACCAGATGGTGGGATTAAATGACTCCATTGTGGACTGGCAATACAGTATTACCCGCTGAAAGTCAAAAGTCAAGTACTGACATAACAGGCTGTTGGCTCAAACGACCAACCAGTGATGTGTGCCAGGTCTTGTGACGGGGATTTGCCCTCCTTTGGCCAAGGTCTAAGCAAAACAAGAGTTTGAGAAAACATTTTTGCGTTTATAAATCATTAATGATTAGATTTCAATACCTTTGATTTTCGCCACTGGACAGGAATGGGATCCGTATCTTAAATTATGAAATTCGTTTAGCTATACATGATATGTTTGCTGCGTTAAAACTGCTGGAACTTAGTTTCGGAAAAACAGCGAGTAATGAACCGATAAATGGAGAGAAATCTTCAATCCATATCACTATATATAAACAGATCTACGAGTGAGCTATGACTGACGAATTTAACGGAACAGAATTCGCGCGTGTTTGAGCTGGCAATGACAGGAAAGTTCTAACGACAAAATTTTGAAAATGCCTGCTTGATTATGGCACTACGGTCGCTACGGCGTAATGTTCTGATATGCTTGGTATATATTATGGTCATGAATTACATCACCACATCCAAAGTCAACGCACAAGGTAAAATTCACAAATCTATTTTGCCCCATTCTTATATTGTGAAAATATTATAGGGATAAATCATTTCATATTGCGGACGGGGGGAGAACGCTTTTTGCTCTTTCAAATTGTTCTGCAATTTTTTTTCCTGTTTCACTTACTTTTCCTTTACTGCCCCGTATAAAGCAAATTATTTTGGAGTATTTAACGTGTGTTGATACTGTTCAAACCTTGACGGTTCGTGTTATCGGGAATAAATCAGTAAAATAACATGAAGGGAGAGCGAATTTACTTCGAGTTAGCGGGAGGTTCGAGTAATCGAGGGTAAAATCACAGTAAATAAGTGAATCAAAACCAGGGGAAACAGGTTTTCATTCGAGATAGCGGGAGGTTCGAGTTATCGACGGTTCGAGTTATCGAGGGTAAAATCACAGTAAATAAGTGAATCAAACCCAGGGGAAACAGGTTTTGGCTCGAGGTAGCAATTATCGAAGATCGAGTGATCGGAGGTCAACTATACCGACTTTATATGTCCTACTCATCTTCTCTGTACAACGGATAACCGCAATGGAGTGGCTGATTAAAGCATAATTAAATTTTATTTTTCTTTCCGTCCTTCTCTTCTAGCCAGCGCTCCTGTAGTATACCAGTGCAAGGATTACCCACCAGTCACTGCGAGCTGCAAGCAATGGAAGCAACTTGGGTTCTGTACTACTCACGAGCGAGAAATGAGATTGGTCTGTAATCAAACATGTGGCTATTGTGGTACGTACCCGCGCTATAGAGAGCAAACGGACAGGCTCACTAACGGGAATTGCAAACGAAAATTTCTTCTTATATACAAGTGACAATATGTCAAACCCGTTACAAATCCTATACGTTTATTTGTTACTTTCCTTATCACAGACACTTTCATACAAGCAAGCCAAGCACTTCCCCTGCAAAGTGGAACAAGTTCTGTCAACAGTGGAAATACGTCCTTGGGTGGTAAAGCGGCATTTGAGATTGCTGTTGTGGTCGACAACAAGAACGCTGGGCAGAATGTAGCCACGGGGAATACAAAACACGCGGGTAAGAACGAGATAGTTTTTTAAATTTTGGCACGGTTCTTATATCATATCATATCATATCATATCGGCATATCATATCATATCATATCGGCATATCATATCATATCATATCGTATCGTATCGTATTATATCATACATCACATCATATCAACATCATATCATGCCGTATATCATATCATATATCATATCGTATCGTATCATATTATATCAATATCATATCGTATCGTATTGTATATCATATATGATATATCATATATCGTATATCATATATCATATATCATATATGATATATCATATATCATATAACATATATCATATATCATATATCATATATCATATATCATATATCATATATCATATATCATATATCATATCATATCATATCATATCATATCGGCATATCATATCATATCGTATCGTATCGTATTATATCATACATCACATCATATCAACATCATATCATGTTATATATCATATCATATATCATATCGTATCGTATCATATTATATCAATATCATATCGTATCGTATCGTATCATATCATATATGATATATCATATATCGTAAATCATATATCATATATCATATCATATCATATATCATATATCATATCACACATATCATATATCATATCATAACATATCATATCATATCTACCATACTATGCCATACCATACCACATTACACCATACCATACCACGCCATAACATACCACACTACACCATACCATACCACACCATAACATACCACACCATACCATACCAACCAAACCCTCCATGCTCATCTTATCTCATCCCATCTCCTTTCCTTGTTCCATCCCATCCATTTTATCTCATCCTGTTGTTGTATAATGTCTCAGAAAACGCAGTCATCCAGGGAAGTATTCACGCTGGGAAGGTTCCAGAACCGACACAGCAGACGGAGCCTCCAAACAAGCCACCACAGACAGCTCTTGTTCCCGTGAATAACGCAGCACAGTATGGTGTCACTAGTGAGAAAGCCATTGGTCAGTACAGTAAAGACACAGAACAGCAGTTCACTGCCATGAATAGTCCAGAGCAAGGAACTGTGAGCATAAAACAGAACACGAGTGTGGGTCAGGTACAAGGAGCAAACTCAAATTCGCCATCTGGAAACAGGTGGGTGTCAGCAAAAGTTTAAAAGCTAAAAACAGACACTACAGGTTAGTTAATCATAGGCTGCGGTCGCCGATGTCAACACCAGTGTAACACCAAATATTTTCGGTGTTTAGAATTCTAAAGCCCTCTAAACACCGGCAATTTGGTGTTACACTAACTAATATTAACACCAGTGTTAGGTTCTAATGCGATCGCAGCCATATTCTCTACCAAGCCTGTTTGACAAAGAAATGTCTAATGTGTTAAAGAGTGTGTGGGCACTGTCACTTTGTAATGCCCTGACAAGTATTACGTCACACAGTGTATCTCTCGGCCACCCAGGTGTATAAATAGGAACCTGACAATATTCTGGGGGACAAACCTGACAAAATTCTGAAGGGAGGGGGTAATATTGTGATGTACTAACATCCCATCCAGGGGGGAGAGTAATAATACTTCCAGTCGCTTCATGCTATAAAGACTCTTTGTCTTCTTCAATCCCTGATTGGAGCAGATTTTTTGCTTTATAGAAATCTCTTGGCGAATCTGTTCAGGGGTTGTCTAGCAATCTCCTTGATCTATGAACATGTAAATTAAGAGGTCAGCAATTTAACTATCAGCTGTTTATTTTACTCAGAAGTTTACAGTATATTAATTGTTATACTTGTAGCTTCACCCAGCTTGAGAAAATTCAAAGCAAACGAGAGACGCATTCAGTTGTTTACGTTTCTATAATAAAGCCACTTTCACAATTATGCGAAGTACATACAAGCGCTGTGTATGGGCCACATTTCTTTTAAAAAAGGGCGGACAGTCTAAATCTGAATAATGTTTTGAAGTATTTGGGGTTTTTTTTCGCCTCTACAGGAATAACTCCCCTGCGTTACAGTCTGCCATTTTCGCAGGAGATGTGACACGCCATAACAGCGCTTGTCCGTACTACGCATGAGCATGAAAGTGACTTATTGCTCTCCACAGGTACATGTATGAAAATCAACAAGGCAAACACGTTGGGATTGGGTACGACAGCACCATTCCCGGAACCGCCCAACAAACCCTACCACAAGGTGCTCCGCCAATCACGGCAACCGCAAGCACAGAAACCAGTTATAATAAACTGGCCAAACAGGTTCTTCATTCAGATGGTCCCTTTCCAGACGACAAGAGCTTGGGTAGTTTCGTGAAAGCCATTTATGAAAGAATAAAACAAGAAAATACAAAAAATGATAAATATTCCGATGTGGAGGCGTTTGGACGTCTCTTTAAAGTTTTGTATTTTACACTGCGACAAGAAAAAAACAGCGGAAAGTTTTCGGCGCCTGCAATGATGAAAATGTTGATGAACCACAGTACTCCACAAGAGGTAATGGCTAAACCTAATTTCATTTCAAGTCAAACGTTAAATCATCCAGACATACAGCAGTCGAGGAAAGGGGTTTCTAGCACTGCCAGTGACAATTCAAGGTTTGCAAATTCCACGCGTGTAAGCGGTGTGAAGGAAAGTACAGCAACAATAGGAAGGGAAGGGAAAAGCGCGAATCAAATCACAAGGTAATAAAATCAACCTCTTTAAATATTTTGCGTAAGAGACCAGGTCAAAACACCTGCCTTCTCCACGGACCCATTTGGGGATGGGGGAGGGGGGGGGGCTGACACCCTTTGTCTTCTCCGGAATCTAAACTCAATATTTGAAAAGTTTTCTTTTTGAATATCTCTGAAACTAAAAGGCAAAATCTAGAAAGCAATATACTGTCTGTTTTGTCTTGTGCTATCATTTCATTGTCGCTAAATGGAAATAAAGTTCAACAGTGAGGGGTGGGGTGGTACCGTACCCTGACAGCTGTGTCTGGTGATAAAAGTGAGTCCCTATCTGGTGCATGTGTTTTGGCCTGCTCCCTGAGCATAACACTGATAAAACAATGAAAATAATTAAAACAACATAAAAAATCATAAAAACAAGAAATAGGTTTTTAGATCTAGCGTACAAACAGTGTTAGGTGTAAAAGCTCTCAGTTTACAACAGTGAAGGCTTTTCTAAAATTTGATATCCGTTTCAGAAATATGTCTACTCCCATCCTTCTTGGCAAAGGCAATGCCCAAATTCAAGGAAGTTTTAACCTGGAAACTCCAAAGAGCTTGCAGTTGGGGGATAGCGAAGATGATCGCGAGCCTGAAGGTAAGCAGAATTGACATTGATTACGGTACCTTCTGCCTTCTTATAAAATGGGGCAAACTGACAAAAATTACAGAAAACGTGTGGAAAAGTTGGAGACAGAACGTTATGGCATTGGGCGTGAGCACTCGCTGATGACATTACCAGTGCTGGAACATCAGTAGGGAGCTTTGAGTAACCAGGACGGCAACGTCGACGACGACGGCACAAAACAATAGGCTTAATTACAGAATACAATAAACTGCACTTGAAAATGCACCAAGCTGACCACCAGTCCACCGTCGTCTTCAGGAATACAACGTGAAAAGCACAAATCTTGGGTCCCATAGACAACGCGAACGTGGAAATAGAATTTGCCCTGTTATTATTTTGGCTTCAGAACTAGGATTTCTACTTCCTATAATTCACACTTCTTCACACAAGGAACAATAAAAACGAATAGATGATACAGAAAAGAAATGAGAAAACGGGAAAGTAGAATTTCAACAGCCGTCGTCGTAGCCGTTGCCGTCCCAGGTGCTTAAGGTCCCTATTAAAATGACAGTGCCACAACGCTGTCTGTGACATCATGTGGCATTAATGAATACAGACCATATCCATAAAGAGGCCCTAGCGTTTAAGATGTACATGAATTCTTGTAAAGTTAAAGTAAAACCGGTAACAATTTCTTGTAGCTTATCGCGCAACAATGCTGTGGTTGGAGTTGCAAGGCCATATGTCACACCTATTACATGCCCCATCCAGCAACTCGTCCAACTTGCATCAAAATGTTAATTACGTTGCGCAAAATAGAGCATATTTATATATTTTTTGCAACAAATTTTATGTTTGTTGTGGTTGTTATAATACCATCACTTTGCAACTGCACAGTTATTGCGAGAGAAGTTGCCCTGAAGGAAATATTGCTCGTTTACTTAGCCTTAATATTACATTGACCAGAACAGAAGCTGGCGTGATCCTGTCTCTTTATAATTTCTAGTCCTCAGCAAGACAGAGAAGCAAGAGGTGAAAGCGTTGCAGAGTAAACTGAGTAAGAGCCTGCTGCGTGAAAGAAAACCCAAACGGCTTGGACAGCAACAGTGGTTGGCAACCCTCCAGGTAACCCTAAAGACTCGTTCATGTTTAAACGAGTTTCCTACATAGGCAAAGTATGCTACACATTCGGCTAGTAAACGCAAAGAACAAAATTTTATTTTCAAACTTGGCAGTTTTGCACCAAAAATGGAATCAACGAACGTTTCAATACATTGTTTCTTTATACCTAATCACATTTGGATAATCAGTTCAACCAATGGCGTAACTCTTTTAGAACTTTTATCCGCATAAATTAGCCAAACCTACTTTACCCACAATCCCCTCTTTTGCTCTGATAAAGAGCTAGCACTCGAAATGTCAGCTCAAATCTTCTATTCTCACAGCGGAAAACATAACATATCAACTTCTAGTTGTCAATCTAGCTTAGTACTCTGATAGCAGAAGCTTTTCCCCGGGGGGTACTCCCTATAGTAGGCTATATGGGGAGGCTTCGCCCGAAAGGGGTGCCTTTTTGATGCTCGAAGTATATAAAGGGTAGTTTAGTATAATAAAGAATCACCAAAAGTAACTGAAAGGGATAGCAGCTAAATCTAAGTTTATAAAATAGAGTGGATATAACGCGCGCTCTGATTGGCTAACAGATGGCAAAATGAGTGTTTATATCAGAGGATAGAGACACTCGTTTTATCTTCGGTTTCGCCTCGTGTTCTTCTTAAACTTTTCTCGTGCTCTACAACTGACGGCGCGTTTATATTACAGTTTATAGACACTCGCAGCTGTTTTGTATTGCTTAAATATAAAAGAGTTGCAAATCCTGGCACAAATTACAACGCAAAGATATACGAAAGCTTGCCGGACAATGCACTGAATAGTTTGAATAGTCTGGCTGTACTAATAATGTGTGGGACAATCTAATGTTTTGGTTTATCTTCAAGGGATAAGAAAGGGGTCACATTTTTGGTCTAGGTATATAATAATTGGTATATTAAAAGGTAAGGGTTTAAACCTCGGGGCGGAGCCCC
>JANVCK010082664.1:0-12113 GCA_026546655.1 Epizoanthus illoricatus | reverse complement strand
TCGATCGTGATAAATTCCCTCAGCCGTATTTACAAGTTATATTAAAATTAGAATCAAGATTTCCTGCTGTTTGATACCACTTGTCTGTATCTTAGGGCTTAACGGTTCAGAAGTTTTCTGTCGAAGATAAATACAGCAAAATTACAATTCCGTTTTCTTTCCTTCGTCTGCAGAAGAACGTGCTGCTCTGCATGTCCTCGACCCATGCTCTCTCGGGCAATGAAATGTTCCAGGCGTTAATTTGTTTCTGCGATGTTTATGGGTTTGTGTCGATCGTCCACCCAAAAACAATCGAGAACGCTTTCATTTTCACTATCTTGCATCTTTAAACTTATTTGACTCTCGCCCTTGGTGTTTTTAGCATCCTGCATAGTCTTATGACTTCTACGATTAATAAAGATGAGATGATGAGACAGAAAACGGAGGCTTCGAAAACTCTTCCTACCGGCAAAGGGGACTTTTGAAAACGCATCAAAACAAAAACGGACTCTATGGCCCGAAGACACACTAATACGTTTCTCTGTCACGTTTCTAGTGACAAAATGTTATAAAATTATTATAAAGCCACTCGACTCTTTAGGTTGTCATTATTGGACAGGGAAAGTTTACCTAGCAGGCCAGGATAGGTATGTTGTAAGAAGTTGGTTGGTATTCAACTCATCTACTTCCTCCCCCCAAATGAAAAAGCAGAGTAAGAACTACACCCCCCCAACTGAATGGAAAAACTACCTTTTTACTGAAAAATGCGGAGCAATAAAAAATTTTAAAAATGGGAAATGTATGACTGTAAAGGTTGGCTTTTTGACAATAGGGTTGTGGAGCTTGATGATGTTGGCTTTTGTCGACCGAAATGAAAGGACAGACCTGGAACCAAGAAATTGATTGGACTTGATCTCAAATTCTCCAAAAATCTTGGAGATTTGTAATCAATTCAAAATGGATGCCTAAGCATCAGACTATCGGGCCTGGAGATTTGAGGATCACGTGATCTGATGTTTGCCAGGGTCTTCTTTTTGACGACTGCCGTTTTGAATACCGAGAGGACCCTGGGAACGAGGTTGCTTGTATGCCTTTTATTGTTTTTCATGTCAAGGAGTTTGAATAGTAGGAACGAGAGACAGTAGTTTTGAAGGCGAATGAATAATGAGACGATTTCTATGTTCGGCAGGACGTATTCCCGCGGGCAGTTATTGTTTTCTGTAGTATAGCCTTTTGTTTTACGCCGTTCTCATCCACGTAGTCGTACCAACTGCTTAAAGTCCCTAGCCGTGATGTTGTTTAGTCTTTACGAACTATGGATGTATATATAGTTTACGCCAGGTCTATATGTTGTCGAGTGCAATATTTTGCAAACATTCAAGAGAATCTCTAGAACACCAATTGTATGTGGAGAGGTAATATTTTGACCAGCAAAAACAACAGTCTTACAGATATATCGCCCAGCTGTTTCGATTATTTTAACAACAAGTTGTAATAATAGCGAAAACAGGAAGCTTTATGCGTGCTCGCGCTCACGTGCAATCATCTCCTAATCGATCAACAACTAATAATAATTGCGGCTTTGTGTTTTCCGCATTCACTCAAACTGTTATCCTTAATAGCTTTGTCGTGGCTTTTTTTCATTTAAAACGTGAATTTTGAAGTGGTACTTGCTCATGAGAAATAGATTCCGCTAAAATTAGCTGAGATGATATATATGGAGCTGTGATATTACGTTTTAAATACTTTATATGGCTATTTACCATTTCAATTTGACGACCTGAAGAAATGCATCCTCTCAGCACGAACGTACAACGAAGAGAAAGGCATCATCAAATCCAGTACCCCCACTGGGTACTCCCACTGGTACTCCCACTGGGTCGGACTTTCAAGGCACTTTCTGTTATCTTCTTGTTTTGGAAAAAGTGCTATGCTAATTTCTGTATTATATTATTGTAAACAAGGTCTATGACGCAAATGAAGTGTAGACCAGTTCATTGCAGCTTAATTTTCACATTAGTTTTGATGTTAAATTTCGTCTGCAATTCAGTTCTGAGAGACGGTTCCTTCATTTGAACATATATCTAAAGAAATCAGCCTAACTTGCTGTAAATATCGTGCAACGTTTTAGTTTTGAAAAAAATTAACGGCGTCTTCGACTTGTGATGATCAAAACCAAACAACTTTTTGTATTTTTTTGTCTTGTTTTGCTGTGCATTCTGGTCGAGAATCATGCACAGAGAATCGTCTGGGTTCGATTCTATCTTTTCGACGTTCCAGATATAATTAGGGTGGACTGTTGTGACAGGATTGGAAAGACAATTTGTCGAAAATGAGTCACAGGTGATGATCAAACCGAACAGATTTTTGTATTTTTTTGTTTTGCTGTCTAGAATCATGCACACATAATCGCCTAGGTTCGATTCTATCTTTTCGACGTTCCAGTTGCAATTAGGGAAGACTATTGTGACAGGGTCATACTCGATTAGGAAGACGATTTGTCGAAAATGAGTCACGGGTTTAACTGCATGATTGGCCCTCTAGTTTTAAATTGAAGCCGCCTTTGCACTTATTTTTGTTTTAAAAATAGTAATTCCGCTGTCAATTAGTCGAGCAACGGACGTCATGGTCGTAGGCAAGTGACACAGATATAAGTTTACAAAAGGCGATTAGTAAGTGGTTTCCGCAACTTAGTGACATCCTCCTGAAATATTTGGATAAAACGAAAATCAAGCCTTGAGCCTTCCAGACTGAAAATCCTTCCTTGTCGAAACTTCTACTTGATGTGTCTCAGGAATATGGTTTTGGAATCACTAAGGTACATCTATGAATATTGAATTTTTTGTGAAACATCTGTTTTGGAACCGTAACAGTATGCGTAATAACTTGCCAAATTGAAACAGAATGAGACAAGCATGCCAACATGTCGAGAAGAAATTTTAATTTTATTTTCAGAAAAAGTCGTTAATTTTCGAGTTAAACCCAATATACTGCAGTATACTGATATTAATTTGATATTTTTTTGTTTTGTTGTTTAACAACACAGGACGTTTTCCAAAAGTGAGGCTCGCACGATGCTTTGGGAAACATTAAGGTATATATATATATAGCTGCATTTCGTACATTATTAATGTTCGTATTCCGTTTAGAGCGCAGATTTTTGCATAATGTAACCGAGTCAATGGTTTCAAATGTTCACATTTTACCAACTTCCTAGTTTAAGATGTACTAAATTGTACATCAGTTGAATTTCGTGCTCTTCCACTCGAGATAAATTACACACCAACTGGGATGAGAAATTAGCGTAACAGTGCAATGCAATGCCGTTGAGGAAACCAATACTGTTTCAAACACCTATAGCTAGCAGAACCTTAGAATAGAATTCCGTCAGGCCATGTTTATTCCAATTGTATGCAGCAAGCTAGAAACGAATAGAAAGACTCAAATATCAATTGTTAAAATAAAGTATTGTTTCGCGGACAACAAGGGAAATTCAAATTATCATTATATCACTGAGTTAATAGTTATACTGCGCTGCTTTTTATTATTTCATTTGCTATTTCTATTAAACTTGATTTTGATCGTCATGAATGTGTCTTTTAACTATATAAGATATTTATATATTGTTCAGCTGGTCGTGTTTTCGAAAAATGCTTATTTTCTACTAAAAATTTCAGTAGTTTTATTAAATCTGTATAGTGTGGTTAATCTTTTAGGATTTAATATTTAAAGCTATTTAGAATGTATACAGAATTTCTCATTTAGATCCGTTCTAAAAATATCAGTAACTTGATGATGTTTTTGAAGAATTTTAAGCTCGTGCGCGCACCAGCTGCTAAATCACGTGACTTGTGTGCGATCATTTCCTGCACGCGGTGTTAGCCGGGGTTTTGACAAGATTGATAATACTACCACAACCACAACCACAACCACAACCACTACCACTACCGCTACCACTATCACCGCCACTACCACTACTACTACCACTACCACTACCTCTACCACTACCACTACCACTATCACCACCACTGCCACTACTACTACCACTACTACTACCACTACCACTGCCACTGCCACTACCACTAATAGAGCATTGAGCCGACTTTGACAAATTTTGATTTTGCAAAGAAACTAAAAAAATGTACAGAATATTCTTGAAAACGGTTTTAACGTAACATTTTGTGTTAGTTGCGGAAGCCAAGTCGAGCCAGAACGATCTGCTCAGCGGGGATTATAGCCACCGCGCTTGTCAGTTATCATAAGACGGAGTTTGAATTGTGAATGTATTCATGTTTAATTAATTAATTAATTAATTAATTCATGTCACGTTTCCTTTTATTCAAAATCGGTTCCGTTGCAAGTTTGGTAATTGTTGTTGTTGCTGTATTTTTGAGAAACACATTATTATCAAGAACTGTAATTAATTTGATATGCTGCAAACACACAACTCGAAATCATAAACATTCTACTTTATGTACTCTTAACGAGAGTTCAAAGGAGCCGTAAATATAATATATACCTGCCTTGACAATTACTGCATCATCTTTTCACCTGTATATTCCGGTTATAAATTGAAAACTCAAGTAAGAATAAAATTAATAGAAACATTTTTGTTAGTAAAAACGTTAAGCGATATTCTTTTACTGATGTAAAAATTTCTATATTCTTGTTTACTTCAAAGCTATACTGAAGTGAAGATCTCCACATTCATAATAACCAAAAACGTTCTATTTTCTTCATCCTTACGAACGATATTTTTCTGTGGGGGAAGGGGGTAGACAATTTCCCTTTTTCATGTTGGCGTGTCCTATGCTCCAGTTTTTAATGTTATTTTGACAATCGAAGCATAATAGTGCTAATAATTTCCAGATTTTCGATATAACTGCGTTAATTTTTCATACTTGCATACCTTTAGCGGGATAAACAAGTGAATTTCACTTGTTTATCCCGCTAAAGGCTTTTAAAAGGTTCATTCGAAGATGATAACATAGCGAAACACATTTATATGAAAACAACACTCGCCTGTTGCAAGATGAATATCTGGATTTCTAGCTTTGTGTTACATAAAGTGGATCGAACTGTTTCTCGGCAGATGTTCGTTACGTCATATACTCTGAGTAGGCGATGTCTAGACTTTAGGACGAGAGAATTCAGGAGAAAAAAACTTGACCAAGGTTGTGAGGCAGTTTTAAAAATAAGAAAGCAATCATAAAAAGATTCAAAAGTACCAGCCTCTCCTTCCCTTGCCAATCGAATTGCGCGAAGGAATTAAAAATAATCTCCCTTCTTTGCTAATCTGTCAGCACCGCGATGGTTATATCAGCAGAGTGCGTGAGAAAAGAGTTTGCAATCTTCTTCTATTTTCGATTACCTTACTGCCAGCGCAAAGAGTATACAGCTCACGAACAGAAATCACTGTGGGTAGTTCGGATGTCTTTGTCACTTTGTCGCTGGCAAAGCTAAGTGTTAACATTTACAATAAATCTATGAACTGGCTTTTTCAAGTCACAAAAGCACAGCCATTTGATGTATTGTAACTAAGCATTTTATAGATATGGTTGTAAACTTTATTGATCTCAAATGAAGATATACTGCTAATGTACATAAGTCAGTATTAGACAACGGGAGACCATAAGATCATCCTGAAGTGTGTGTATGTGCAAATATATCAAAACGTTGAAGAAAAAAAAGAAACAAAGAACAAACAAACAAAGAAACAAACGAACCAAAAACAAGCCAGCTAGCAAGCAAGTAAACAAACAAACACTGAAACAAACAAACAGACAAACAAGCACGTAAGCAAACAAACAAGCAACAGCAAGTAGCAAATAGGCAAGTGAGCAACAAACAATCAATAAAGCAAACAAACAAACAAAAACAGACATGCAAACAAACAAACAATGACGCTCTGGCCTTTGTCTTGTTGTAGGTCGTGCGTTGGCGCTCAACGTGACTAGTTTCCATCGTTTTCTCAGTTCAGGGTATTCTGTGTAATCGGTTAAAGAACGACCAGAAATTCTTCATTCTCTCTTATGTTCTGTTTTTTTTTATGGTAACAATCGATTTGCGATACTGTTTATTTTTATACTGGTCGCCGAATTTGGGCGGATTCAAAGTGTCCAAAAACTCCGCTGAATAGGTGACGTCTAGACTTTAGGACGAGAGAATTTTGGAGAAAACTTGACCAATTTTGCGAGGCAGTTTCAAAAATAAGAAAGAAATCATTAAAACATTTGAAAGTGTCGGTCTCCCTTTCCCCTGCTAATCGAATTGCGGAGAAATTTAAGATAATCTCCCATATAATCGCTTGGATCGCTAGGATCGTCAGAATCGCTTAAAAAAGTACAGCGATCCCAGCGATCATATGGAAACCGTGTCAACACGTTTTACAGCGAGCCAAGGGATCCGATCGCTAGGATCGCTGAGATAGACTCGATTTCTATCTCAGCGATCGAGATCGCTAGGTTCGTTCATGATCGCTGAAGAGCGTTTCCATATAATCAGTAGGATCGCTGAACATTTTTTCCAGCGATCCTAGCGATCGTATGGAAACCAGGCTTTATCTGTCGACACCGCGATGGTTGTATCAGCAGAGTGCGTGAGAAAAGAGTTCTGTAATCTTCTTCCATTTTCGATTACTTCACTGCCAGCGCAAAGAGCACAGTTCATGAACAGAAATCACTGTCTATAGTTTGGATGTCTTTGTCACTTTGTCGTTGGCAAAGCTAAGTGTTAACATTTACAATAAATCTATGAACTGGCTTTTTCAAGTCACAAAAGCACAGCCATTTGATGTGTTGTAACTAAGCATTTTATAGAAACAAAGAAACAAACAAGCAAACAAGCAAACAAGCAAACAAGCAAGCAAACAAACAAACAAGCACGCAAGCAAACAAGCAAGCAAGCAAGCAAACAAGCAAACAAACAAACAAACAGACAGACAAGCACGCAAGCAAACAAACAAATAAGCAAGCGAGTAAACAAACAAACAAACAAACAAATAAGCAAGCAAGTAAACAAACAAACAAATAAGCACGCAAGCAAACAAACAAACAAATAAGCAAGCAAGTAAACAAACAAACAGATAAGCACGCAAGCAAACAAACAAACAAATAAGCCAGCGAGTAAACAAACAAACAAGCACGCAAGCAAACAAACAAACAAATAAGCAAGCGAGTAAACAAACAAACAAGCACGCAAGCAAGCAAACAAACAAACAAATAAGCAAGCAAGTAAACAAACAAACAAATAAGCACGCAAGCAAACAAACAAACAAATAAGCAAGCAAGTAAACAAACAAACAAATAAGCACGCAAGCAAACAAACAAATAAGCAAGCAAGTAAACAAACAAACAAACAAACAAGCACGCAAGCAAACAAACAAATAAGCAAGCGAGCAAACAAATAAACAAACAAACAAGTTAGCAAGAAAGCAAACAAACAAACAATGATATTCCGGCTTTTGTCTTGTTGTAGGTCGTGCGTTGGCGCTCGAAGTGACTAGTTTCCAACATTGTTGACATTTGTTTTTCTCAGTTCAGGGTATTCTGTGTGATCTCTCTTATGTTCTGTTCTTTTTATGGAAACTATCGATTGGTGATACTGTTTATTTTTGTTCTGGTCGCCTAATCTGGGCGGATTCAAAGTCACCGAAAACACTTTGCAATGAAGAAACCAACCCGGATACCCAGACGCTTCTCTGGCCAGGTTATGAGTGATAAAAAGCCGGACATCTACTCGAGAGAAGATAATGCAAAAAATAAATAAATAAAATAGACCCAATCTAAGAGCTTCTAACTGTGGAAGAGTAGGGTCTGGATCAGAGCTGATGTTATATTTGTGAATGGAGAAAATCATCTTAAAGAAGCAAAATGTAAAGTAGTTTGATATAAGAAAACAAATATTATTCAAATACAAACTTGATAAGAATAGAACGAATTTCCCACGAGCGTTGGTAAACATTTTGTCGACCGGCTCTTTATTGAATCGAATACTTTTTCCTCTGCGGACTTAGTTCTTCTTCTATTGTCCCGACCACCATTCGTCATCGTTTGGTAAATCATAAAATAAGTTAATGCTTGGCTGGGTTAAGGTATTAAATGCTTGGAAATGCTTGCCCTTGCATGTTTACCAACTGGAACAAAGTTCCCAAAATACACTAACCTTGACTGACGCAGTAAGAATTCCCACACAACCATACAGCTGAATTAATAATATTCTATTCCTGTGTTGGCGATTGTAAAATAGCAGTATCAAAGGACTCAGTAGGAAATTGACGCACAGCAAAATATTGAAAAGAATTGTAAATGTTTTAGTTCCAAACAACCACACACAAGCCAGTGTTGTGTTCTATTACTTCCTCTAGTGTCTTGCGTATTTCTTCAACAATGATTAATTTCCAATTCAAACACTTATAGTAAACATAACATTTTAAAGCTGATTGGGAAGTTTAGCGAACGTTTGGTGGAATACCGTAAACTCTCGAAAGTAAGCGCCTTCGTATATAAACCAATGGGAACAAAAGTCCATACAACATACTATAAAATTGGAGGAAAAGGTTTTTTTGATCAAATATAAGCCCATGGACTTGTTTTCAAGAGTTTACGGTATCAGATTGCTCGAAACATCCATACGGAACGAATGCTGCTATTGAAAAGCGAATAACTTGTCTGTAATCAGTGTCACTACCAGCATACTACCCAATTATCCAGTAGAGATAGGAGCAGCAGTCATGCAGAGAAATCAGTATAGGCGGTATAGGGTAGACTGCACACGAGCCTTCTCCACCTTTTCCTTTTTAAAATACTCCGCAGGAGCCGACAATCTCATAATTGTGGGGGTGGGGTGGGGTGGGTGGTAGACTAATTCTTATAAAAACTAAGTTTTCTACATCGGCGAGTAGGCCAAATGATGGGGTTGATAAACCAAAAGTATGTTATGTTTTTCGCTGTGAGGGTGAAAGGTTTGAGCTGATGTTTCGAGCTATTGCCTTTCGTCAGAGCAAAAGAGGAAACTTCTTGAGGTTCGGCATCTCGGGACTTGGTGGTCGTAGTGGGTTGAGTAAACTCTGGTTGACTAGTTTTTATAGCAACTAGGTTTCCTACGTCCGGTGGTGGAGAGATTTGTTTGCAAAATATTTCTTCTTCAGTTCGAAATGATACTGCATGCGAAAGGTTTTATTCCCTATTTTCTTTTACAGTAACGTACTGTGCAAATTAGTTTTGGTCTCGCAGATATTTTATGTCGTTTTCTTTTTCACTCCCACCCCACGATATCAAATGGTCGGTCCTCAGGATAAACAATCAACCAAGCCCTGAACGAGTCGGCGAAAGCGCAGACACACTGCCACGCGCCCAATCGCCCCCAACCCAAACATTTGTTTTCTCGGCCGAAAATGGTAAATAAATGGAGGGTTTGTAGTGTAATATATGGGTAACCCCGCCTCCCTCCTATCCCGCTTAATTAAGAAATCCTAACCTAGCCCTAAAGATTTCACTGTGGAAAAACGAGGTTTGGGTCAGAGGTAGTGTCACAGGGCCTTGTAAAGTGTTCATCACTAGAAAAGTTTTTATGTAAATCCAGAATGGTTTTATAGGACTGAAGAAGAGTGTATCATACATCAATTACCTTGTGTTACTGAAACCCAAAAGTAATTTTGGTATCAATATTTAAATGGAACGAAAAACAGGCTCGCCATCCATATTGCTGAACAAATGGAAGATCACGTGTCCATACAGGCCCTATGAATGATCTGCCACCCACCTGACCCAACTTGCTGGTGAAGCAAACCCAATCTGGTTCACGAACCACATTAACTTTAGAAACGATAATTGCATCATCCATTATTTAACATTCCACACTATGAAACGATTCCATTTCAAACTATACAAATCCATTATAAACACGGTCAGGAAATATAAAAAACTTGCAGAAGAGAAAGCCAGATTGTATAATGCTTATCGCTATGGTTATTTATTTGGTGATGCTTTCAAGATGAAATCTGAGTAACATTATTTTATTAAACGCTTCCTCGAATAAGCGTCTCCCCCCCCCCTTCCTTCTTCTCACATGAACTGAATTTGAAATAAGAGTCCAGGTGCTCAATCGAGAACTGAATATAGTAATCTGAAAATGTCAAAACAATTCAGAACAACCACTCAAATGTTGATATATCAGAATATACTACGACTGTCTCGTTATCTATCGCACGAATCGATCGTTCTTTGAAAAACGGGAAGTTTTACAACGGGAAGTTACACCAGAAGTGGTTAAAGAACAAAGCACACCTTCATTACACTTCGGAAAACAAAAAATTATACAAGGAAAACTAAAATGCGAAGTAGTAATATTAAAATATATTACACACATGTCAAATACAAAGCCCGTTCCAAACAGACAAAAACATTATATGAGTGAGTGCTACGTAACCAGCGACAAAATGTCTTCCGTCTCAGTTCTGATTGACATACTGAACGTGTTTTCATTTGTCGAGCGACCGCATTTATTCATCAATATTTAGTAAATTGTACACAGGCACTGTATTATAAACTTACCGTGATCAATATGCAGATAGTAGAAATGTTTTTTTGAGTTTTTTTTCTTCATCCTTATCTTCCGAATCTTTATATTTCTTGACTACATATTAATAATGTCGCTGTTCGACTAAGATTTGCGTAGTTAAGCGGATTAGCACATGAATTAGACAAGTATTACTTTGCAGCTCGCGGCTACAATGCCCTTGGCCATTGTCTGTGTTTACAACAACGAACAATGGTCTAAAATGCTTCGATCATGAATATTTAGACGTCTTCTGTAGTAAATATTATTTTGTTCCTGTGTTATATAAGTAGTTTAAAATAGTAACACTAAAAGCTCGAGAAAGTGAATTGAAAAGCACCACGGCTGGATGTAAAATGTGGGGGTGTCGCCAGAATTAGAAAAGGTAACTCCCAAAGGAAGACTGAAGCAATCTTCTTTTCAAGTGAGAGCTAATGCACGCTGAACACGAGTCCATAGAATCTCTTCAAAAGTCAGCACTGAGGTTTGTTATTTCGTAACTGCTTCATGTTTTTCAAATCACTGTGGGTCTCATCCTTGTTGCTATACTGTTTACAGAACTTCTTATTTTTAAAGTTAATATTATTGTATTAGGAAAGAGGCGTTAGTCGTTAGGAAATATACTCGGTAAAAGTGACACAACACAATGTTAGTTCTATAGTTCTTGTTTTATTTTTTCGTTTTTATTATATTTTTAATCGATTGCGAATCACATAGCAAAACGATTGACATTCCTGCCAAAAGATTTCAAAAAGTAAGGGAATTGCTTAATGTTAATGTTTGTCCGGGTTTGTGCTGAAGAACGAGAAAAGAAGCGAACAAGACTGGCAGCGATTTAAAGGGAACAAACACTTCAATGAAGGTGTGACTCTTAAGATATGCGTTCTAATAACGGGAAAATAGATTACTGCAAAATAAAATCTCAGTTCTGATAATGACATACACTCTACTGAATGCCAAGTAATCTGCATGTATAATACATTCAAAATAATAATCGCATATAATTTTCCGATTCTCCTCGAAGAAAAGTGATTTCCATCCATCATTTTTGTAGAGGAAACCGCGTAGCTCTGTCAGTTTTCATCTGTTTGAACAGGGAGAATCTCCTGCTTTGAAGCAGCTCCGAGTTACAATACAAATTTCACTAATCGTGGCTATCACCAGTAGATTCTTGCACTCGCGTGACACTGGGTAAATTTGGTAAATAGAGGATTTAACTCGATTGCTCGGAAATACAATTTTATCGAGTAGCAGATGTAACGACGCACGATCGAAGTCAAAGAGTGAGTGGTAGCAATTGATCACACGGAAATTCATGTGCAAGGTATACCGAGAGTTATGCGCGCCGAACAAAATCGCAAATGTGAAAGAATCCGCTAACTGATATCCAACTATTTCAAAAAGTCAGCACCAGTTAACTTCTCACGTCTCGCCTCGTATTTTTTATTCAAAAATTTGAAGCAGAACAAATTGTACTGAAAATGTTAGTACAACTTTTGATCTGGAATAGAGCTCAAGCAGGGACGACTCCAGGATTTTCAGAGGAGGGGGTGGAGGCAGGGGGAGGGGGGGGGAGA